>OZ007581.1:29909668-29962168 GCA_963931925.1 Onchidella celtica
AACATGACAGAATGCTCTCGATCAGTGATTGTAACCTTTACCATCCACTCCCTTCTCCCTCCTCCCCACCCAGCCCCCTCCTGTTGTTCTGCTAAGCAGAGACTTTCTTTTGAGTGATCAGGATTTTTTGATCATCCACTTCAAAATCACTGGATCCAAATTTTAGACCTGATAACAATTGGACCCTCGGCCTGTAACGAAGCACTTTGTATCTGGATAACTGGATTGGTCCGTTTGACTGGATATCCAAATCTAAACCTGGATTCTCGCCCAGCACTATCAATCAGAGCTCATTCTCGTGAGACCAGTCAAGTTTATTCCTTTTGCAAATAGTTAGAATTTGTTAGCTGGTGACCAATCAGAATTTATTCTTTTGAATCAGGGTTTATTCCCTAGAGAAAAATCAGATTTTATTCTTTGGCGACCAATAAGAATTCGTTCTCTTGTGATCAATACAAATTCGTTCTCCTGTGGCCAATAAAAATTCATTCTCTTGTGACCAATGAGAATTCGATCTCTTGTGACCAATCAGGGTAGCTTCTCTTTTGACCAGAGGGAGAGAGTAGCTTGATGGGCAACCCTTGTCACAAGAAGTTGACTAAGTTCCTCACAGGGATGATTGTGTTGTTTCTGATCTTTGAAGGTATGTTTTATTGATCATAGAGTAGATTACTAATTATTTAATTATCATAACTGCTGCTGCTACCACTGGTACTACCACTATACGAATACTACTTCTTCCTCTAGTATTACCGCTATTGCTGTCACTATCACAACCACGGTACTGCCTTTTATATTGAAACTACTACTACTACGACTACTTCAACTACTAGTACTAATACAAGGAGGTATTATCCATCTATCTATCTATCTATCTATCTATCTATCTATCTATCTATCTATCTATCTATCTATCTATCTATCTATCTATCTATCTATCTATCTATCTATCTGTGTGTGTGTGTGTGTGTGTGTCTGTCTGTCTGTCTGTCGCTGTCTCTCTATCAGTCTCTATCTGTTCGTCCGATACTATGTCCGTCTATCCTAAGAATGAGTTATTTAGCTGCACTACTGGAGCCATCCACTCACAACTCGTTCAGTACAATTATGGTCACAGTACCAATACACTGTAGGTATTTTTCGTATATGTATTGTCTGATTTAGATTTTCCATGCCTTTTGAAACAGGCTGCAGTTATGCGAGCATACAAATCAGTAGTGTGAATTACCTAACAAAGTGTGCAGAATCCTTGCTGTCTGGGATAGATGAGCTTGAACTCAAGGCCACCGTGGACATTACTCAAATATACCCTGAATTACCTCCTTTCCAGATTCAAGTCTATCTGCATTCTGCCGACGGCTCTCTGGTGACAGTGAGTACTCGTCCCCTTAGGATGACCAACTTCTAACTGCCTTTCATCAACTTTTGAGAAATTGGTGATTGAAGTTTCATGTGCTCATGAGCTTTTAGAGAGACGACTTCTTTCTTTTTAGTAATACTTACAAATTACACACTGAATAGGCTCGATACTTTGACACAGAATAGAGAAGACCCGTAAAAGTAGTGTATAGTGTAAAGTGTGGAACTCAATTTAGCCAAAAAATGGAGATAGAACCTTGTCATTCTAAGGAGACGTAATGCTGACTCGCACATGCAACATGCTAATTAAATTTTGTTGCAGTGAAAGAATTATTTTCGGACGTGTCCGCACAGCGCGTCTTGTCCTTTGTGAAAGAGGCTAGGATCTACAACGTGATTTAAAAACTTTTATACACATTTAATAAAGTCTTTCCAAATCTATACAAAACAATTTTTGGAAATTTTACCAATACAATGATGTTTATACGGATCTATTTACATCAACTAGTGAAATTTAAAACTGGTGAAGTTCTGAAGTAAATTGGCATCTGTGGCTTTTTCAAAAAGCTGTGTCCAAACTATGACCGACAGGTCCCAGCCAGCTCATGGCTTGCTTTAACTTTTTAAGCTGAATTTAGTATGGGCTGTTTGGGCCTTACATCCACGTCACCAGCGAAAAGGTTCTTGTGGCCAATTAACTAACCTAATCCGAACCCTAACCCAAAAAGGTTCATATAAATCACTCTGCAGACAAAACCATGATGCTATTAGTCACTGAATTAAATTGACACCTTATTATTGTCCAGATTAATTTTCAGCTGATAGGGGACAATAACATATCATTTCTTTCTGTAACACATTTGCCGTGAGACATTTACCAATGTGTGTCACCTTGCCTGCATAGTGTTCGTGAGACGTTACCAATGTATTATCACTGGAGTCACCAACATCTCTTTGGTCTGGAGATTTCTTGTGAGTCATTACCCCTGTGTTAGTCACTGGTGCAACCTTCTCCCACTGGGTCTGCAGATTTGTCGTGAGACAATTATTAACCACTGGAGCCACTTCTCGATCTTAGTTCTTGTTTGTTCCAACTCCACTTTTTGCACGTCTAAGAATTTCGACGTTAAAAGTTTGCGGAGTTGGAATAAATCAGAATTGTGAAACAGTTTGATAAGTGCCACGTTGCAAAGTGTCCATTTCATATACCTCTTCTACGTACGAAAAGATCTTTAGTTTTTCAGAAAATATAAATAGAGATAGAACAATAAGAATTAAAAGTCAAGACCTACCCTCCTTTAATCTGCAGATTTGTCGTGAGACATTACCAAATTGTATTGGGGGAAGTTGCTCCTGCAGTACAGTGACGACAGGAGCGGTGTACCAACTGGTGGTGAACCTAATAGCCACCAAGTGGTTCAGTAACCAATCGCTCAGCATAGCCTTATTAGACAGAACGGCCAGAACTAGCGCAGTAAGCAGTAAAGTCTACCTACCAACTGTATATGGTGAGTAAGGGTGCTTCGTTTACCTAATAAGGTTAGCAGTCACAAACTCACATTCAAGAAGTATATCTTTGCTATAATTTAACTCTGTTAATCTATCTTGTCCTCCCATCCATCCATCCATCCATCCATCCATCCATCCTATATCCCAAAATAGGTCAGATGCATTTTTAAACACCGTTTTATAATAAAATGTGCTTTGTCTATCTTTCAGCCTGGGCTATACGAAATGTGTACAAGAACTTGTTACCTTTGATCAGTCTTTTAAAACAATTGTATTGGATAACATTTATAGCTAGACTAGAATATAATACAATAGCGGTTTGGAGTCACCGTTTAAATTTTTTCTCTGCTCCATGATTCATTTCAGATCTTTGTTCCATTCTTAAACCGACCAGGGTTGTCTAGTGCCAGCAATAAGTTAACAGAGCCAAATTATAATCCGGAAACATTCGGTCGTTGCTCGTTTTCAGTTTTTTGGTCCTAGCATCTGGAAGCTTCCATCGAACATCACAGAGATGGAATCCATCACCAGGTTTAAATATAGTTTAAAAAGCCCATTTCTTTAACAATTTTTTGACTATTGATGGAGTTTCTGTGCCATGTCTAGTAAATGGGTTTTTATTGTGTGTGTGTGCATCCAGTTGTGCTGAAGCGTAGTTGTGTTTGTATCCATGTATGTATATGAGAATGAATTATTATTTTGTTTTTCTCCCTAGAGCGCCTTTAGTCGCCAGGAGAAGCATGCTATATAAGCTTAAGTCTATTCATTATGATTATTATTATTATTTTACGTTTGTACGACCAATAGATTCTTTTGATAATCACAAATTTGAATGAAAATGCGAACTGTTTCCTTGCGCTGCATGTAAACTGTTTTTGGCTTGTGCAGAATTTTCCCCATAAAACAGTAGAATATGAGTCCATTTGAGAGCTATACAGGTGAACAGGGAAGACAATTGAGTATTTTCTCTATTGGCTTTGTGAGTAGATATACACTCCCCTCACAACAGCGTCATCGGAGCAAATGCGATTATAAATTACCACTTTGACTGTGTGGGTCACATTTTATGTATCTTATGTCCGCAGATATTAACTCAGAGTCTGTTCATGTACAAGTAAACGATGCTGCAGTCAACCTATCTTCTCGCCCTTGCAATATTTACCTTACTCGATGTCACAACACCATAGAGCACTGTTGTTTCCATTCTCCTACCCCTTGCATGGCTCACATTTCTTACGCGGGATTAGACGCGGCCAAATTCACCTGCGTCAAAGTTCGCCTTCCCCACAGCTCTGTTGGCACCTACGTGTTCTATCGTTCTGTGTGTCACACAGAAATCAGTGGACCGCTCACCTGCCGGGCTTACAACCGTGAGTCTTACTGTTATGGAGGTAGAGGGTGAATATGTAATCACCTAAAACTTCGTGGCTACGCGAACAAAAACTATCTGTCTCACCTTTTTACGATGAGCTACATAGGCACATTCATTTCGGACAAAAATCAACCTTTATTATTATCAATTTTTGTTCAAGTTTTTTTTTTTGAGCCGCAAAAATAGAGACTCATTTTCGTCCGGTGGAATCAAAAAGCATGATCGAAAATTTCGCCCTTGACCGAAAATCCAATAGGGTGGATGATGTAATCCGTTGCCATGGCAACGGTTAAAGTTAAACCCAAATTTAACCTCTTTGCTGTTTTTCTAACCTTAATTACACAATATCAGAGCATAGAATTCATTAGAAAAGGTGATATGCAGATTTTAGTCTTCACTGCAGTAATTCCCCCCCCTATTTTTACTAATCATTAGGAAAATGATTTTCGTTTGCAATTAATGTCATTTGCCTGTATCATTTGAAGTGTTTTTTACTCTGTTTGATCATTCTGCATTAGGAATTGATTATTTGCACACATTAAATTATGCTTATATCTTATTTTGTGGTGAAATTTAATAAGCATGATTTCACAACCGAAGACATAAGGTGAAGTTATTAACCCTCTCACGCCCGGACCTAAAAATATTGAAACCTACACAATTTATTCAAAATGAATGTAGCATGAGAGAAAGAAAGAAAAATAGAAAGAAGGAAGAAATGAATGAATGAATGAATGAATGAATGAATGTATGAAAGAAAGACCATGTTATCAAGTAAAAATGAGTCATTAATACAGGAGATATTGTCCAAAATGTAGAGTACCGGGCACCAGGTGGATTGTTCCGAACATGGTACGCTGGGCGCTAGAGGACAATACATGGGTGTAACGATTTAAAATCTGGCTCTAAATTGAGATGGGGATCTCATCTATTCAATCAAGTAACTTTTAGCCTTGTCCGATCGTGATCAGCTGGTGTTCGCCAGGGCGTACTGTACATGCCAACTGATTCCTGGGCAACATTTGCCTCTCAGGTTCTGTTTAATTTGACATATTTCTACGGGTGTGATTCGCTTTCACCCAGGTCATTATAATTATTTGTAAGTCATTGCTGTCCTCTCCGTGAGATATTTACACAGAAGGGTGATAGATAGATAGATAGGTAGATAGATAGATAGATAGATAGATAGATAGATAGATAGATAGATAGATAGACAGACAGACAGACAGATAGATAGATAGATAGATAGATAGATAGATAGATAGATAGATAGATAGATAGATAGATAGATAGATAGATAGATAGATAGATAGATAGATAGATAGATAGACAGATAGATAGATAGATAGATAGATAGATAAAAAGACAGGCTGATAAAATTGAATCAAAACTCAATGATAGTAATGGAACTACTATAATCCTGACATCCAAACTTGAAAAGCTGCTCACAGATCCTGCCTTTACTTCCAAGGACTGCCTGTGGGAAACCAAACCCTGACCATCAACCACAAACGCACTGATATAACATCTCTGCGAGGTGTTTGTGAAATCTCTCTGCCAAGACGAAAGAACCTGGTGCAATACTGCTGCTCGCCTGTCCGAGGCGTTTGCGAAGCCTCTATAGCTCTGCCTGCCAACCGCACTTTCAAGAAAGGAAATCGTTGTGTCGCCGCTGTCATCGATGGTCCCGTCACGGGGGAAATATATTTTTCTTACGCCATCTGTGGGGACAAATCTACCGTTTCTCTTGTCTGTCACTCGAATAAGTGTGAGTACAATTAATGGTTGTTGTTGCTGTAGAAACCACTGGTTATTAGTCTCTTCACCGGGAGTGGTCGTGGGCAGGGCCGTCCTAAAATCAGTATGGGCCCCCTAGGCAGAGCAATAGGCTCCGCCCCATCCCATACACAATTACCCATAAGTTTGCATGCATGGGGCCCCTGAACCATTGGGGCCTCTAAACCTTTCGGGCTTCTGGGCAATTGCCCAGTGTGCCAATGCGTTAAGACGGCTCTGGTCGCTGGGACGCTATGCTGGTGAATACACCAACTCTTTCCATCTGTGTCGATCAAGTACCAGTATGTGAATTTCAGTGCAGCTTTTTTGGGGTGCATTCAGTAATTCGTTTTTGGGCCATTTCTTCCTCTGTCTGCCCCTTCTTCTGCTCCCTGGGCTGCGTTTTTTTTTTTCCTATTTTTCATACACACCGACTTCAGGCTGGTAGCATGCTGAGTCAGGTTCCTATTGCATCGGTTTTGACTCAGACCTGGACTTCTCTTGAACTTTAATCAAGTACCGATACAGAACTGTCTCAGTCTCATTAGTGCACGGGGTCGTGTTTAGCTTCATTGTCCACGAAACCCAAACAAAACAGATTTGTCTCCGTGCACTATGGGCCTGCAGTGCTTTGACTTTGCGATCTGAGACAGCACTGGGAAAAAAATCTATCTGTCCAAAATCATCCATCTGTCAGTCCATCCATCCATCTATCTCTTCATCCGTCCGCCCGTCAGTCCCCTTCCGTCCGTCCGTCTCTCTGTGTGTCTGTCTGTCTGTCTGTCTACGTACCTACCTGCCTAACTACCTACCTACTTATTTACCTACCTACCTACCTGTGTCTGTCTGTGTATCTGTCTATCTATCTATCTATCTATCTATCTATCTATCTATCTATCTATCTATCTATCTATCTATCTATCTATCTATCTATCTATCTATCTATCTATCTATCTATTTACCCATCCATCCAACCATCTATCTATCTGTCCGTCCGTCTGTTTGTCTGTCTGTCTGCCTGCCTGCCTGTCTGTCAATATATATTATGCAAATTATTTCCAGCCTCAGTTATCAAGGACACTAAGACATGGATTGTGACGGCAGCTTTCTTATTTGGCATACTGTTGCTGGGCGTGCCCACGTGTTGGTGGTTACATCATCAAATGAAACGAAGTAAGTGACAAAGCAAAGAAATACATGTAATATTAAAACTAGGAGTATCGAGGCAGTATCTAGACAGTATAATTAGATAGATGCATAGATAGAGAGATAGATAGACAGACAGACAGACAAAGGCTGACAGGCAAACAAATCCACAGAGAGACAAGTAGATAGACACACAGACAAAAGGATGGACGGACAGATAGATAGATAGATAGATATGATAGATAAATAGATAGATAGATAGATAGATAGATAGATAGATAGATAGATAGATAGATAGATAGATAGATAGATAGATAGATAGATAGATAGATGGACAGAACGACGGACGGGCAGACAGACAGGCAGACTCTCAGACAGACACACAGATTGACGGATAGACAGATAGATAGATAGACAGATAGATAGATAGATAGATAGATAGATAGATAGATAGATAGATAGATAGATAGATAGATAGATAGATAGATAGATAGATAGATAGACAGAAAAATAGATAGATAGATAGATAGATAGATAGATAGATAGATAGACAGAAAAATAGATAGATAGATAGATAGATAGATAGATAGATAGATAGATAGATAGATAGATAGATAGATAGATAGATAGATAGATAGATAGATAGATAGATAGATAGATAGATAGTCCATGCCTCCTAACTTATAAGAGATTGAAAACTCAGTCAAAATATGCACAGTGACAATTTCAACTAATTGCCCACAGCGGTCCTCATTTTATATTCATTATAATTTTGTCCTGGCTCTGTGCAGAATACAAATGCGCACCGCCTCGGCTGGATCTGAAACCAAAGAAAAGTGCAATGATAAAGGCGAATGTGCCCAGGACACCCCGACCGCCCCGTAAAGTCACCTTCAGACTGAGTTTAACCTCCTACAGATCGCAATAGTAGTAGACTGACCCACTGCTGATGCTTGTGAAGTTGAAGGGTGGTGTTGTTCTATACAGGTGATTCTCAACCCTTTTCAGGCAATCACCCCCCTTGGGCTCCAAATATTCTTTCATGGCCCCCTCCCCCTTTTCCGCCTTACCTACCACCCCCCCTCCCCCACCCCACCCCCACCATCAAAACCAACAGATGCATTTCACAAGAAGACAAACTGCTCATAATTTATAATGTTAAGCCTTATTAATGATAACATGAATATGCGTTCTTATGAAACTTAGTTACTGAGTAAATACATATTAATCATAAAGTGGTTGTATATCAGTTACACTTGGCCGAATGTTCCATTTAGTTACCGTCATTTCACAATAACCTAAGTCTTTTTCTTTTTCTATGGTGTTTTGACATGACCTTAATGAGACAGTCAGGTTGCACCGTTTAGCAGTTACATTATTTTGTTTTGTTGACTTATGCATTTTTAAACGAAAATCCTCATCCATCTAAATCACCATTTGGACTGTTGTTAGAGGGGAGTAAGTCTCGTGCCAAAGGCAAATAGGGAAAATGCTGAGTTACGTCCACAGTTCATGACGTCAAAGAGTGTTTTTCTTTTGTTCTTCCTACACACAAGATGGCCGGTGGATCAGCTGATGAGTGTAACTTCGAGATATGTCTAACGGTTAAAATACCTGCTGGTTGCATTGCAGTTAACTGTTATGACAGGGGTGGAAAGGATGGATCCAAGCTGGTCAGATTTCCCACCATCCGTGAAAACAAGGGAAAGGAAGTGAAAGAATTGACCAAACGTCTCCCATGTGCATGTACACACGTGTCATTGTGTACAGTAGCGAACTACTTTTTAGCTCGCCTCCGACTGGTTCACGGCGCCTCAAATGCTCGCAGTGCAAATTCGATAATGAATCAAAATCAGTGCCACGATCGCCACGGTGATGCGTGGGTCCTTACTGCAAAGATGGCGGATATTCGCGTTCTACCTATTGATTTCTATGCAAAATACTACTCTTCCTTAGCAACAATTACTACTGGTACTATATTCGAAGCAAGCGGTTTTCTTTGGTTAAAAAAAAAAAAAACCCAAAAAACACCAAAACATGACTTAGGCAATTGTGATATGACAGTGACAGTTTTAGACTCCTCTATTATCCTCTGATGTATTCGTTCATGTAATCTTATTGAATTGTTGAATGATCGAGCGGCTGAATGTTGCCTGGGAATGGTGAAGCGTGATATATGAAAAATTGAACGTTATGTCAATGACCATGGATGGTGACACACCTTATATTTTGTATTATTACTGACATATCGAATTTGATAAACAGGCAGTCACACAGACAGACAGACGGACGCACGGACGGTTGGATGGATAGATATATAGATAGATGCACGGGTGACATTTAATACCTATATTATTATTGATCTATATATAATATATATATGAATAAAAGAAAAATTATATAACATTGCGAAACGGCTTTCTTTACCTTTTTCAAATCGATGATTGTACGGCTTTCGAATTTCTATAGCCACCATTTGACTAGAGTCATGATACTGTCTTGTCCAAACCTCCTGGAATATGCAAAATTTTGTTTTGATTGCACGGCTTTTGAATCTCTATAGCCACCATCTGTCTAAATGTCATGATACTGGCGTCCAAACCTTCTGGAATATACAAATTCTTTTTTTATGATTGTACGGCTTTTGAATTTCTACAGCCACCATCTGTCTACAGACACGATACTGACTCGTCCAAACCTTCTGGAATAATTATACAAAATCAAGACTTCAAATAAATCCATAACAAAGCAATTTTCTAGCTTGGGCCCACAGAACGTCTTGTCCTCTCTGTGACAGGCTAAAATCTACAACTTGATTTGAAAACTTTTATACACATTTACAAAACTCTTTTCAGATTATATTTACAAAACATTTGAGAATTTTACCAGTGTAATAGAATTAATATGGAACTATTTAATTCTATTTGTGAAATTATATTTGTGAATTCTCTAAGCTGTGCATGCTAAACATGAATAGAGTACCAAATAGACCATGAAGGGCCCAAAGTGGCAGTTATCATGCAGACGCACCAGCTGCTGATGATAACTCTTCCTCGCGAAATGTTCTGTGAACTTCTTGAAAGAATTTTATAGCTTGCTTTTTAGTTTACTTACGGAATGAAAGATGCATTTTTAAAGACAATAATGCTTCTGAAGTAAAAACAAACTCCACCACCAGCCTCCCCTCTTAGTACTGTAAAAGTTGGTTCGTCGCACATTCTTGTGGCCGTTTAAGAAATTTACAACACTCTTTGCTGAGACGCCAGCATTATTTTATTATCGTTGATTGTTTGCCATAGAGTTGTATAATTATGCATTTTTTGCCTTTTCGAAAAAATGAGGATTGAAGTTTAGTCAGCCAAATGGCTAAAACGCATAAAACATTACGACTCAAACACATATCTCGATAATTGTTTAACCCAGTGGAATGACATTTACAAATAATGACATTAGGTGTGAGAGGGCCATTCTCATGGCTAATTTTCAAAATTGGCAAAATGTCGCACAGAAGAATCTGGCAAAAAAAATCTCGACATTTTGCTTTGTTTTGTTTACCACAATCAGGAGAAAATCTGATTATCCAATGTTTGTCTCCTCTTTTGTTAATAATAATAATATTAGGACATGAGCAAGAAAATGCAACATGAATACAATACCGTGAACATCCATTTTTCATTATCACGATAGTGGGACATAAACAAGAAAACACAACGCTATTACTAACACGGCAAGGTTTATCTCCCAGTTTACAATAATGGGACACACCAAGTAAAATACAATAATGTTACTAAGACGGCAAAGTTTGTGTCCCAGTTTACAATTGTCTCCCACTTTACATTAATGGGACACAACCAGGAAAAACAACAATGTTACTAAGACGGCAAAGTTTGTCTCCCATTTTATATACTACAGCTACTACTACAACTACTACTGCTACTTCTATTACTACCACTACTACTGCTACTACTACTTCTGCTACTACTACTGCTAGTACCACCACTGCCACTACTACTACTACTACTACTACTGCTATTGGAACTACTACTACTACCACTACTACTACTATTACTACTACTACTACTACTACTACTACTACTACTACCACTACCACTACTATTACTACTACTACTACTACTACTACTACTACTACTACTACTACTACTACTACTCATAATAATAAAAGAAATGGTTTAAAAAGACAATTTTCAAACGACAACAGTACACGAGCTTTCCGTCACCAAGGACCTTTACCACTTTCACCTTTCACCTTCACTTAGGCATTGCCCATCTACTGCTGCAGGTTGTAGCCCTCCGGCAAAGACTTCCATTCCTTTCTGTCTGATGTCTTCCTCACCCATGTTGTTCCCTCTCTCTTTTTAATATCATCCTGCCATCTTCTTCCTGGTCGTCCTCGTGTTCTTTTCCCTGTCACTGCTTGCCACTCCGTGCAGCGTTTTGTCCATCTATTGACGTACATGTCCGGCCCAGTTCCACTTTTGTGATACCATGAATTTTACTATCTCCGTTAGTTTTTGTTTGCTTCCGTATTTCGGCTTGGGGAATTTTATCGTAGCCTGATGTTATCACTATCAGGCTGAAAAAAAAAATTACATAAATTAAGACCATCCATCCATCCATCCATCCATCCGCCAATCCTTCCACCTGTCCATCCATCGATCCATCCATCCATCCATCGATCCATCCATCCATCCATTTATCCATCCATCCATATATCCATCCATCCATCCATCCATCCACCGATCCTTCCATCCATCCATTCATCCCAATCTATCAACCTTGCGATTCATCCATTCATCTATATATATAGTTTGGTAACTCGAAGCATTGGTCACCTAAGGCTCACAGCTAGTCTATAATATTCATCAATCCATCGATGAAGCATTTACCATGTCCAGTGTTTGCACTAATGTATGGGGAAATTCTAAACTGCGCGCCAATTCGGCACAAGATGAACACTGCGAATGAACGTCGCACACTCAGTGAGCAGCGCATTGTATGGAACATGACAATTCAAGTGTCCCAACGCAAACACCACGTTTATGTTTCATGAGAGACGAAGATATTACAGGAACTACGATGTAAACAGAATTCAGGTGAGTGCATTGTCACACAATTTCAACCTGTAGTACATTGTAACATATTCTCGAACTGGAAGAAAAACTTGGTACAACTTCAAATTGCTTCCATAATTGGCATATTACGTGGAGTGCCAAAGTTATAGACTCTAGTGCGCCCTTTGATCATATTAGTGTGCATGTCACTGCAGAAAACCGTAGATATTCTTAAAAGAACAAATCTGCAGATTTAGATCTAGTGAACGAAAGAAGAAGAATTTTAGTGGTCTTGTCCACAGCATCCGCTCCTCTGATTTTACGGCAAAATGACGTATGGCAAACTCGCTTTGCCTCTATAGAGGTGAGGAGCGGAAGCTGTGTATACAGGGGTAAAAAAATGTTTTACTTTTTCATAGCCATACGTCATTTTCCGCTAAAATAGCTGGGTGTGGCGTCCCACTAGTTGGGCGATCGATATTTTCTCATCCCTGTATTGTGAGTCGCACTCGGCGACCTTTCTCCCCCCTCCTCTCAATAGTCCGCGGTTTTGCTTTGATGTCTCGCGGCTTGACCTGTGTTCGTGTTATTGAAGATCTAGATCTGGGTCAATCGAGAATGTACTGAAGCATTCGTGTTATGTCTTGTTTACTCTAGGTTGGCCTTGGAGTGATGCAATATATTGACATGTTCGTGTGTGATTGGACGATCAATATGTATCTCGTGTGTTCTGGAGTTATATAGAGCTAGTTAGGAAATCAAGCCACTTCTTGAATGTTCGGACAGAGTGTATATATAGGGACGTTAGGCGAGCGAGTGGGTGTGTGCAAATCCAGTCGTTCCTCGTATGTGTCAAAGTTGTAGTTAGAAGTGTAAGTGCCTTCCCGACTAGGTGTAAGTAACTTGTGGATATCAGCTCTTATTTACAGTCATGAAACGTTAGTATTAAGTGTTCATCGGATCCTGTTATTTATTTCTACAACAGTTCGAGACAGTTTCGTTTTTAAAGGGTGGCTGTCCAGTTCATCTGACTCCCTATCATAACGTGCTGAAATTTGCATCAACTGTTACACTGGGCAGAGCGGTAGCTGTGGACAAGACCACTGGGCGGAGTTCCAATCGGTTTTTTTCCAGGAATCTGACTTTGAAATTTGCCACAGACATAATTATTTCACACTAACATTTTTTTCAGTTGGTCACCACATTGTGAAGAAACGAAAAAAAATTCTACAAAGCCAATCTGTGCTAAACACTGGGAAAATGTTCGACATGTACAATTCGGGCCTCGGGATCTTGTTTGTTTTCCCTTTCAGTGTGAACGAAGATACATTTCAGTGTTAGATTCTGTCTGAGTCTTACTCACCTCACACCGTTTAATACTCAAAGGGGACGACCCCCCCCCCCCCGAATGTGTCACATACAAATTGCCAACTATCAAGACACATATTTTGATTGAATGTGTAGATTTGATGCACATCCAAAGAAGGCACTGTGCTGCGGATACATTAAAGAATTATTTCCTGACGTGGAGCCACAGCGCGCCTTGTCCTTTCTGAGAGATGCTAAGATCTACAACTTGATTTAAAAACTGTTATACTCCTAAAATGTTTTTCAAATCCATACAAAACAACTTTTGTAACTTACCAATGTGATAAAGTATAATCGGAACTATTTAATTCTATAAGTGAACTTTAAAAGCTCTGAATACGAAACACAAAATTTAATAAAGTACCCAAATAGTCCGAGAGGGAAGCAACGTGGCTGTCCCCGTGCCGACGCGCAGTTAAACCCAGACTCAAACTCAACTCAAATCTTTGTGTTTTGCAGTTAGGTACTGTAGAAATGTTTTATTGGTATCATTATTATCATACTAAAAAGCACTAAGAAGCAATTCCAAATCAGACTGATGTGTGATAAATAAATAAAAATCATAAGAGTTAGTGTGAAATATGAGCTTAAGCAAAATTTCAAACAAATTTGAATTACAGTTTCCCTGAAAGCAGGTGTTGATGCTGCATTGGATTTACAAGAACAAAAGTCGATGAATTGAAATGGGCTTTGCAATAGTCTTATGGTTACATGTAATTTAAGAGGTTAGTTCAAAGAACAAAGTTAGGGCACATTTTTCTAAAAATAGAATTGCGCAAATCAGTGGAAACTAGATAAGTAGGGTTAACTTTTTATAGCAACACTATCCTTCTATCGGTAAGCAGCGCTGAGAGAGTTAAATTGAAAGTTGGCCACACCAATGCAAGAAGAGGGTTCAGTCCAAAGTTTTTTGTTTTCTTTTTCTCGACATGACTCAAATGTGATTTTTACCCTGGTCCTGAACTAACCTTTTCAATTTCCGACGACACAGGACATTTGGGCACAGGTCACGCAATGTGACCGCTGGAATCGAAGAATTTGAAATGAGTACACATCTCCGGGCTACAACACTCGGGAAACCCACAACAACACGGCACATTTGGCATTAGGCCTAATTCCCAGCTCTGCGGGCCATGAAGAGGTTGAATCATTGTGTCCTGGCTCTATCGTTTCAACTGATGCTTGGATGGCTCACTGATACGACCGGTAAGATATCGTACCATCTATACATATAATTCACAATTTCTTCACCCCTGAGCACAAAAGGCTTTTTATTAGGCCCACCTACAGTAACCAAATTTTGCATGTAGGTTTGAAATACCGTGGAGGTGTACCAATTTAAAAAAAAAACAAACAACTTAGCATTGGTCTTCAATGTATAGAAAAACGCTGTATTGTTTTTTTTAAACTTAGCTTTGTCTTCAATTTATAGAAAATTGGTGTATTGTATCAGCGTGATGTCAACAGCTTTTCATTCTCACCTTAGCGCCATTCTGTAGTAGTATCGTTCATGTCATAAAAAGTAATCACATCAAGCGTTCAATCTGGTGCAGTGTCCCGGCTCCCATGAGTAGATTAATTATTTATTTGTTATTTTATATTTCTACAACCTGTCACCGGTCCAAAAAGGTAAGGTTATAATAGAAAGTTTTCCTAGGTCGGTGCTGAATTAGAAAATATTTGTGTTAGGCATCTGTGTAGTTTCAGAATTTATACATTAAAGTAGAATTTGCTGTTTTTTTGTGTGTAATAAGTATTTATATTTCTGCATTCATCGGAATAATGTTAGATCAGATTTGTGTAATGAAGATTTTTTTTGGGGGGGCAAAGATGATATCTATGTGTGGGCAGTCTAGGGCAGGGGTGCTCAACCAGTCGATCGCGATCTACCGGTCGATCTTCAAGTCCTTGGCAGTCGATCGCGGGATGAATGTAGGACACACCCGCGAGTTATATATTTTTTTTATATTTGTCTTTGTATTTTGGCGGGTCGTTTTTCTTGGATGTGGCGGGTTTGTGTTAGTTGTAGGTTAAAGTGAATAATGCCGATAGGCACACTAGCATAGGTTCGGTTTCTTTTATTTTTTGTTTCAGGCCTTCGCCAGACTGGTAGATCTCCAAAGGCTGGGAAATGTAAAAGTAGATCCTATGTCAATAAAGGTTGAGCACCCCTGCTTTAGGGTTAGGCAAAAATAATCTTGTTTTCAGTGGATGAAGAATAAAATAAAACACAATATAGGGTTAATGGCAGAAATGGGTGGATGGCCGAGGAAGGGGGCAGGGGAAAGGGTCATTCAAAGTCACATAAGTTTAGTCAAAAGTTTTGGCTCATTCATCCTGCATGTCCTATCATTCTGCTATATTCTCCCTGTCGTTTCACTTCTTCCTAGCACACTGAAAAACTTTGGCAGTTGTCTTGTCGACGTACTTTTTCCAATCTCAGACCATCGGGTATTTGCCATATTGTTGTATGTGCACTTTTGCCTTTTCGAGAAAATGAGGATTGGGGTTGGGTGGGCAAAAGGGTTAAAACGCATGAAACATTACGTCACAAACACATATCTCAAAAAGGTTTTAAACGATTGGAATGAGACTTGCACAAAATGAAATAAAGAGCGAGAGGACCACTTTCATGACAAAACCTCAAAATCGGCAAAATGTTTCATACAACAGTAATTATGGCAAATGCCCCTCGAAAACTCAACAATTACGCAAACTCAAACCCTTCCCAGAGACAGAAATACCTGGGCCGGTCAGCTTTTACACACTTTGCTCAGTGGCACCAGAGACAAGGGGATGTCAGCGTGCAAAGGTGCACGGAGTGGACATGGTTGTTTTCATGGGACTCGTGAATTTCACACTGGTCAACCTGACTGCTCTGTACGTCACTCGTAAACTAGCTGGATTCGACGACTTCGTAGGGGCAAGTGTTTCCTAATTGTTTGTTTGTTTGTTTGTTTTGGTAGAACGTGGATCATGTTGGTAGATAGATAGATAGATAGACAGATAGATAGATAGATAGATAGATAGATAGATAGATAGATAGATAAATAGATAAATAGATAGATAGATAGATAGATAGATAGATGGATGGATGGATGGATGGATGGATGGATGGATGGATGGATGGATGGATGGATAGATAGAGAGGCAGACAGATAGATAGATAGATAGATAGATAAATAGATAGATAGATAGATAGATAGATAGATAGATAGATAGATAGATAGATAGATAGATAGATAGATTAGATGATAGATAGATAGATTAGATGATAGATAGATAGATAGATAGATAGATTAGATGATAGATAGATAGATTAGATGATAGATAGATAGATAGATAGATAGATAGATAGATAGATAAATAGATAAATAGATAGATAGATAGATAGATAGATAGATAGATAGATAGATAGATAGATAGACAGATCTGTGTGATCCACAAAACACAATTAATTCTGATTTAATTCTAATTTCTGTCTGTTTGTCTTTCTGTTTGTTTCCTCTGTCTGTATGGTTCACACATTTCATTGTTGTTATCTTGTCGTCGATTTCATGACGAAGGGGCGTATAGATATCAACTACTATTACGTACTAGTCTACGAATTCAAAAAGAGACTCGATGGTAAAGAAGCAAGATGCTTGCCTCTCATGCTGAGAGTGCCGGGTTCAAATCCCTGTCGTTGCAAGCATGTTGGAATTTTTGGGATTTTTCTCATACTTTCCTGTCCCTGATCAAAACGTCACCCGTGACAGGGAATTGGACACTTGCATCGAAGTTTTTTTTTTTTATAGATCGATAGCATAAGTCCGAAAAAAAACAATCTCTTCTCGTGATGTACCCCAGATCACTACAAATTTACACTGTCTTTTATTTGGCTTGTTGCATATTATTACTGGCAACGTCATATTTCTTCTCTCCTCATCTCGTCTCTCTCTCTGTCTCTCCGTGTCTGTTTGCCTCTCTCTCTCTTTCTCTATTTCTCTCTCTCCCTTTTCTTACATTAGTGTTCTTTGATCTATCAGGTCTGCAAGATTACCTTCAGTGTGTGTCGAAGCGGGCTCTCTCTGGGCTGTTACTGCATGGAATCATCTGGTCAGATCCATCTATCTATCTATCTATCTATCTATCTATCTGTCTGTCTGTCTGTCTGTCTGTCTGTCTGTCTGTCTGTCTGTCTGTCTGTCTGTCTGTCTGTCTGTCTGTCTGTCTGTCTGTCTGTCTGTCTGTCTGTCTGTCTGTCTGTCTGTCTGTCTGTCTGTCTGTCTGTCTGTCTGTCTGTCTGTCTGTCTGTCTGTCTGTCTGTCTGTCTGTCTGTCTGTCTGTCTGTCTGTCTGTCTGTCTGTCTGTCTGTCTGTCTGTCTGTCTGTCTGTCTGTCTGTCTGTCTGTCTGTCTGTCTGTCTGTCTGTCTGTCTGTCTGTTTGTCTCTCTATCTGTCTGTTTGTCCGCCTGTCTGTCGATCTGTCTATTTGTCCGCCTGTCTGTCGATCTATCTATGTATTTGTCTGTCTATCTATCTATCTATCTATCTATCTATCTATCTATCTATCTATCTATCTATCTATCTATCTATCTTTCAGTCTGTCCGTGTGTGAGTCTGTCAACCTGTCTGCCCGTCTGTGTCTGTCTGTAGTAGGTAGCCAGTTGGATGTGGTGGATTTTTATCAATATTTTTTTTTTCCTATTTACTACCATCCCCATGACCGAGAAGACGTTAATCTGTATCAAAGCCAGGTGTTCTCCGTCAACCGAAAAGCTAACTCGTTGGAAAATGACGGATTTCTCAGAGTCGAGTGGATGGACGTCTATGGAAACAACAATGCCACGACCCCAGTACCGATACCGAATTCTGTCGGTGAGTGGAAATGTTATAGCATAAAGGCGTGTATACACCCGTAGGTTTTAGGAATAGAAAAAAGGAATGGGGGACTGTGTGGGAAGAACTCTCCTGGCTTTCCGTCTTTTGTTTTCCGATTTCCCCTTGGAAACGTTGTTTGTTTACAATGGTCCGTTTTCTGAATGAGAAGCGATGCGCATCGTTTGTTTTGGTCATGTTTCGAAGGGGGAAATCGGAAGACAAAAGACGGAAAGCCAGGAGAGTTCTTCCCACACAATTCCCCATTCCTTTTTTCTATTCCTAAAACCTACTAGTTTAAACAGGCCATTAGGAGCTGGAAATCACTACTACTACTACTACTACTACTACTACTACTACTACTACTACTACTACTACTACTACTACTACTACTACTACTACTACTACTACTACCAACAGCACTACTACTAACGCCTTCTACTGGTATCATTTCTAGTACTACCACTAATTACTACTACTACTTTCACCACAGCTATCACTACTACTATTGCGACTACTAACACTACCACTACCAGTCGTACCATTAACTACTACTTCAACTACTATCACTTCTACTGCTATTACCACTACTACTGCTGCTGTTACGGCTAGTATTACTGTACCCCTAACTACTGCTATTAATACTATTACTTGTACTGGTACTATTTACTGGAACAATAACAACAACATCAACTGCTACCACTACTATTACTACAGCGACCACTATTTTCTTGAGAAAGCTGAATTTATGTGCCCCTTGACTAATGAAAATTAGGGTCATGGGAGTTTCATTTGTCTCTTCATAACACACTTTAGTGTCTCCGATTTTCAACATTTTGAATGTGAAGCAGAAGGTAGTCTTCAGTAGAGATTTTCTCAAGGGCCATAGATCTCTATGTAAGTCAAATTACTACTTGGTATGTTTTGATTAAAACAACAACAACGACAACAACAACAACAACAACAACAACGACAACAACAACAACAGCAACAACAACAACAAACTCCTATTTTATTTGCCCAGATTTCAAATGTGTACTAATCGAATTCATATCTGTACCCAATGACAAAAGATCAATACGTAGTTCATTCTTTACCACAATCCATGTATTAATATTACTGTCTGCCTTCCTTTGTAAGGTCTTCCCCTTTTTTGCTTATCGTTCCTTCACCTATGAATAGGGTCACACAAATTACAATGTAGGCAAGTAGACTTGTGAAGGTTATTTAGGTTCTGCGTCTTATGATTGCATTTACATTTTCATACAGCAATACGTAAGGATTATGTAACATGAATGCGCGCTTAAACTCAATGTAAAAATTAATGTCCTTCCTAGGATAATAAAGTAATTCTTATGCAGTAGTAGTAGTAGGTATCCGCCTGTCTCGGGAGACAGTGGTAGCGCCTTAGTTTGGTCGTGGCAGTCGTGTTGACAGCAACGTCTGTTGTGGCTCAGCAGCCCGATATGGGACACAGTGGTCTAGAGGCAAGATGCTCGCCTCTCATGCCGAAGGTACCGGGTTCGAATCCCGGTCGGTGCAGGCATGTTGGAATTTTGGGGATTTTTCTCATATTTTTCCTGACCCTGAGCCTACGGTATGTAGGATCGAGCACCTAGTCTTCTTGGACACGGACGAAAAATTCGGAGGGCCCGTGTGCACGTTACCCACGTTAAAGATACCCTGGCAGTTGGAAGTCGAAAAGAGCAAGGCGGACAGGCCGCTGCCCGGGCAAAATTCTTAAAAACTAATCCCTACTTTAAAAATAAGAATAAAAATAAATACAAAGGGCAGCGAATGTCCTAAAATCAAGGCCTAAACACAGCAATCCGATCCTAAAATGCTAGTCCCTTCCTCAGGTATTGCAGGCGAACCCCGAGGGCAGACTTGAGTCCTGATTACCTTGCCGCTGTTCCTGTTTACAGTGAAGTCTCTTGGCTTCCAGGACTGTCTGTTATGCTACTACTCGCCCCTTGAGACGCCCTTTCGGATAGCACAGATCCACCGATTCTTATCTAACCTTATCTTATCTCATCTATATATATAAGTGGGTAAAATTGGACGGTTGTACTCTATAGCTGAAAAAACTTCCGAACGTAGAGCCATGAAAAAATTACTGAAAGTAGTTCAAAGACTGAGCAAGGTTTATATCAATTCATTTTAATGATGCAGCAACCTTAAAAATTTAGAAAAATAGAAAACAAAATGGGCCGTTCGAGGTTTTCCTATTCTTCATTTTTACAGCTCAGATAGGGTCGAGTGTAGTAAGATATTTTGGTAACTCGAAACTTTGGTCACCTAAGGCTCAGGAACCGCATCACACTCAGGCTTCAAACTTTGCACAACAGCATATTATCAATGCGAAATTAACATGGGCTATATTAGAAATTATGAAATGTTCAGGCTTCCACGTTTCATTTTTCATTGTTTCGGCATCATTTAGATCTATTTCGAGCCATGGTTCGCTATTTTAAGGTTTCGTTTTATCACTTCCTGTGATGTGTTCACTATCAAACACACTAACCTGTGCGCGAAATCATGCTACTGTACGGGGCGCACAGGGTGTCAACTCACAAAGGCAGAGCAGTAAGATTTAATTAAAAACAAACAAACAAAAATTAAATAAACAAATAGGAACAGGCAAGATGGAGCAGGTCCATAATAACCACCCAGAACTGAAACTAATATTCAAACCGATTTATCCCGGGCAGGGCCGGGGACCTCAGCTAGTATTATCCTACATCATCAAATCTGTCTTTTGTCATCTTATCTTATCTTATCTTATAAGATAAGATAAGATAAGATAAGATAAATTTTATTCGTCCTTGTACAAGGAAATTTGTTTTGATCATTGAATACATAACAATACAGTTACAGAAACAGAAATTATGATATATAGCGCGCACACTCACACACACACGCATATATATACACACACTAATAAATAAACAAAACTAACAGTGCACACAATATGCTCCCTTTACTAAAACACATTGGCCTGACACGCAAGACACAATTCAACTGTACACAGATTACGATCAAGATGACTGTATAAAAAGACGTGGTATTCGTTTCCTTCAGGCTTGTCAGCACGTAAAGGTCTCCAGAAGATGCATGAAGGTCAAGCCAAGAATGTGTATCTGGTGATAGGTGTCATGACTGGGTTCATGATACTCTTGGTGCCTTATGGTCTTTACCTTTATTGCAAAAACAAACACCGACTGATGATGGAAGAGGTGACAAAACATGAAGGTGAGGACCGTTGCTGACACTTAATTGACCGTGACTGTAGATAGCAGCGCTGTCAGTACAGACTCGGAACCGCTCCGAGACTTTCTTTTCAGACTAAAATGTAACACAGGCAGATAGACTGACAAACAGATAGATAGATAGATAGACAGACAGACAGACAGACAGACGGACGGATAGATAGATAGATAGATGGATGGATAGATAGATAGATAGATAGATAGATAGACAGATAGATAGATAGATAGATAGATAGATAGATAGATATATCAAGACTGACAGACAGACGGACAGACAGACAACTAGACAGACAAACAGATAGATAGATAGATGGATAGATAGGTAGGTAGATAGATAGATAGATAGATAGATAGACAGACAGACAGACAGATAGATAGCTAGATAGATAGACAGACAGATAGATAGATAGATAGATAGATAGATAGATAGATAGATAGATAGATAGATAGATAGATAGATTAAGACAGACAGACGGACAGACAGACAGACAACTAGGCAGACAAACAGACAGACTGATAGATGGATAGATAGATAGATAGACAGATAGATAGATACGTGGATAGATAGATAGATAGATAGATAGATAGATAGGCAGACAGATAGATAGATAGACAGATAGATAAATAGATAGATAGACAGACAGATAGATAGATAAATAGATAGATAGACAGACAGACAGATAGATAAATAGATAGATAGATAGATAGATAGATAGATAGATAGATAGATAGATAGATAGATAGATAGATAGATAGATAGATAGATAGATAGATAGACAGGCAGATGGATAGACAGACAGACAGGCAGATGGATAGATAGATAGATAGATAGGTAGATAGATAGATAGATAGATAGACATATAGATAGACATATAGATAGATAGATAGATAGACAGACAGACAGACAGACAGACAGACAGACAGACAGACAGACAGACAGACAGACAGACAGAAAGACAGACAGACAGACAGACAGACAGACAGACAGACAGACAGACAGACAGACAGACAGACAGACAGACAGACAGACAGACAGATAGATAGATAGAAACCGTACAGCAATTTTTTTCTGTGTTTCTCGTAGCACTACGTAAAGCTGAGGTGGACTGGATTAACGCGAGGGTCGGAGAGAAGCAAGTTACTTTCCAGGATCCTGAGCAAGAATGTGATAAAGATTTTTAATAAGTAATTGTTCGATGTGGACATATATATATAGCCTAATCATATCTGACTCATTTAGGCGTGTTATTCTTCAATGACATTTGTAGACCCACAGATGAGATAATCAGGAATTTTAATTATTGATCAGTCAAAACCAAAGTTTGGACTGAAATCTCTCGTGGCCGATAAAAGTGTCATTGTCGGCCTTTCGGCCTTTGCTATTCAAATGTCGGTTTAGGAAACTGGGTCACAAAACACGACATTAGGTACTTGCAAAATATTCGTTCGTGCTGTGCAAAACCAGCAAGGTTTAAGTCAGTAAATACGTCCCTTGGAATGAAAAGGTTCCAACTCCCTTCCGTCAACTTTTGAGAAATCGTAGGGTTGAAGTTTGACGTGATCATAACTTCTGGAACAAAGACCTTTTTATTTATTTTTAGTACTACTTGCGAATTACACCTCGAATCTGCTTGATATTTTGACACAGAATGGAGAAGGCCCGTAGAAGTAGTGTATAGTGTGTGTCACGATCACGTGCGTGAAGATGGTCACGACCACGTGTGTGATGAGTACCTAACTTATTTACCTTTCAAACCCAGCTAACAGGCCAAGCAAGCAGACCAGCGATCAACGGACACATGGAGTGAGATTTAAATTAAACGATATTTAATTATAAATGCATGACAAAACTTATGTCAAAACATTCAACTCCACAAAAACAGATACTTCAAATGTACTCTTGGGGATCATGGCTATTATCTGTTCCCCGTTTCACATCTAGATCTACTCCCTCTGTCTCTAAACTTAACTACGTATACTTAATAGTCTCTGTCAACAGCTGCCCTCCTCGTTGATGCAGTTTTACGTCTCCAGAGTTCACACGATCCTTTCTAGATCTTTAACTTCGACGATAAAAGAGGAAACAGACGTCCCTGGCTTCACACCAATAAGAACACACAGTTCACACCCGCCATCGTAGATTACTAGCTCCTTGAGGGGTTATCATCCCGTCCTCAAAGACTCTTCTTCTGCAAATACACAGCACATCGACGGTTCACACCCGCCATCGCAAATCACGAGCTTCTGATGGGTTCCCATCCTATCATCAGAACTCCTCAACTTCTGGTCCCCATGGCACGACCTTCCACTTGTCGCCCGGACCGATTAAATTCTTCTTATTGGAAAATACATGCGAACATCATGGATCCCTCACACACCTAACACTTCTGGTCCCCACTGGCACGACCTTCCACTTGTCGCCCGGACCGATAAATTCTGCGTCTTCCTTTTAGGAATGAATAACTTGGGGAACCTCATAGATCCCTCACATACATAACACCCCTGGTCCCCATGGCACGACCTTCCACTTGTCGCCCGGACCACTTCTCGCTGCGTCTTCCTCTAGGAACGAATAATTTGGGGACCACGTGTGTCGAGCTTCTCCTCTACTTATACTCCCGAGGTTTTTGCACACGCGACTAGTTTAAAGCGAGTCGTGTGTATCTATCCACGCTCGTCAACAATGTTAAAAACCGTGTTTTCCCCTGCTAAGCTCACCCCCCTAGACTCGTGGCGCACAAGGCCACCGACCTTCCTCGTGATAGTAATCTTTCATGCTAGTCAACAACTTAAAAAAAACTCCCCTTCTCCCCTACCAAGTTTACCCCCTCTATACTCGTGGCGTACAAGGTCATCAACCTTAATCGTGACATGTGTAACTCAGTTCAGCCAAAAAGCGGAGATAGAACCTTGTCATTCTAAGGGGACCAGTAGTTCTTTCCGCTACAGGACTGATTTTAACAGTTCGGTTAAAAATGTTCTATCCCCGTTTTTCACCTTTCCTCGCCTGCTGGGAAAGATGGAAATGACTTTCCTTTACATTCTGTCCTGTAAAGGGTAATTCTACATTTAAAGTACACCATTAAGAAAAAAAATGTTACAGTCCCTTCGGCAAGAGAAGCGGACACCTTGCCTCTAGACCGGCGGTTCTCAACCTTTCTCGCACCCCCTACAAAAGTAATATCTGGTTTGAAGATGACATGTACAATGTAATTCTAAAATTGTTAAATCCAAGTTTTCGCACCCCCACAATCGCCCGGTTGGGAACCCCTGCTCTAGACGAACATGTCTCTATGGCTGGAAGCAGGTTAAAACAATGCCGCTCGACATTTTGCATTTATGTCGATATTGGTCGTTTTCGAAGATGTAGCCTCTGCTTTAATAATGGATTGTTATTATATCGTGCCTGCCTCCAGTACATGGACCCAAAGCACACTGCGACGAAGTAGGAACAGTTCTCTCTCTCTCTCTCTCTCTCTCTCTCTCTCTCTCTCTCTCTCTCTCTCTGTCTCTCTCTCTTTCTTTCTCTTTCTCTCTCTCTTTTTTTTATCTCTCGCAATATGTTCCTGAACATATGTATTTCTTGTAAAGAAGAGGCACAATAACTGCCACCAAGTTTGTGATCCAGTTTTTCAAAACTATAGGTAAATCACGAAGAAAGCAAAACTTTTTATACCAGTGAGAGACAACATCGGTCGTAACCCAGATTTTGATTGGTTATGATTCTTGAGCGTCTCTTCAATATGTGTTCGGCGATGAGACGAAATTCCTAACTCGTCTGTAAATGGAGTTTTATCCGCAACCCATGGGAAATATCTAAAATATGGTTCAGACGTGTTCCTTATGGTCACGTTGGACGAAAAGTAAGTTGCTGTCATTCATAAATGTACACATTCCTCATAAAGTACTGTCTTTTCGGATGGTTTTTTAATGCAGCACTCCCATGTTTCGTTCTACTGAGAATTTCATATCTTCTGTTTTTGGTATTTGCATGTACGAAAAACCCCCACAAAAGAAAAACGTCGTTTTCGTTATATGAAGATATGGAATATTCATTACCTCGCACCATTTGCTGTCATTTTTTTATTTTAAAAAAAGCAGTTTATTCAAAAAATGTGCAAATTTGAAATGACAACACTGGTTCTTGGTGATTCAAATCTATGCTTGTACGTAAAATATTTTCTCTTGAGGTTGCATAACGGAATGATCAGTTACGTCTTTGGTCCTACGGATTATGTGGCAAAAATCTTTTGATTGATTAAAATGCCCGAGTAAGTTAATTACATTTAACGCTATATTACCAGATACCACTAGCGATATGACCAAACACGTCACATTTCTTGGGAGTGCAGGGATTGCATTGTACGTACACTGATCATGTTCGTGGTGTGTAGTCATGCAAATACCGGTTTGCAGAAACATTTACGGCCATATCCATTTTCCGAAAAAGCCAAATTCGGCCAAATACAAGCTCTTGGTCGGTTCAATTAGCTGTACTGAGAAAAAATGCAGTAAGTGGGGGTAGAAAGAGTGCATAATTATATAGAGTCTACTCATATTGGCTCAGCATGGATAATAAAGAAGATTCATTTGTAACGTGTGGCTTCTGGGAAATTTATACGATTTAATGACGTAGGTACTGAAAATTGTCCTTTAAGCTCGTTGGAATTAGCTCGATGAACAGGAATATTTGCAAACATTTCCCCAAAAAGAAAAAGGTAACAAATTTGTTAGCCAAAGAGTATAAAGAAAAAAGGGCCAAATTTCTGGCATGGGAAGGTACCCTGATGCCGGTAGCTTTTTCTTTTTTCCTCAATGGCAGTGCTGTAGTGTTTACACAGTTCTTCCATTCACTACTGCCACCGCCATGAGATGAAAAGTAAACATCAAGTGGTCAAACGATGTTAGAGTCAGTGACGTAGAATGCCTTTTTTCATAGTGGATACCAAGAGCTCTAGGATGGGTACCAGGCCAGGCGTTGTACACCGCTGGTCTGAAGCGACTGTTTAAGTTGATCCTCGGGGGGGGGGGGGGGGGGGAGGGTCATACCAAGAATACTAGAAACAATAAAATAAGACACTCCCTTCTTTGCACCTCTAAAAAGGTCGTGCACACAGTTTGCGCGCTGATCGGGGGCGAGGCCCATGGCGCATAATAATCTTGAAAAGAATGTTTGATATAATGATAAATTTATGTTTGCGAATTTGTGACAGTGCTAGTGCGGCTAAAGGCAAGAAAAAATAGCCAGAGTTTTCCTAGAGAGATTGAAGTTATAATTACAAAATACGTGACTTCAACCAATGTCTGCAGCGGTAGCAGAACAGTGAACAAAATTCAATATTTTCCCTATTTGGCTTTTTAAAATACGGCACTACTCATGACCTCGCCACATTCTCCCCTAGGTAGCTTGGGGAAATCTGTGCAGGCTAAACGCGCTAGCTGTCTCATCTTATTGCGTCTGGTATCTTTGATCATACTAAGCCCAGTCGGACATAGTCACTAAGTCAGTTGCTGCCAGCAAAATGTACACCAAAGAAATAATGATAGCGTCTGACTGTGTTTGACCGGGCTTAGGGAGGTGCCATATTAAGCCAGGTCATACACACGCCAGGTGCTGGCAGACAAAAAGTGCACACCATAACTTCCCTGTATTTTCTGTGTAAATCCGGAAAGACCCTATCATACTAAGCCAGACACACTCAGCTTCTGCCAGCATTTTTCTGGTATACATTTTGCTGGCAGCATCCAACTGTGTCTGACTCATAGATAAATAATATATCCCTAGTCTGTGGTCTGACTGGGCTTATCATGATCCCTAAGTTGATCTTGTAATGTGTCTAAACATCCCAATAAATAAATAATAATAATAATAATACATAGAATTTCTATAGCGCAGTTCTAATAAAATTATTACTCAATGCGCTGTACATTGCATCAATAATTCATGCATACATTTTCAAATCTCATACTAAAACACGCACTCTCATCCATACAAACGTTCAGTTTCACACACATAGACGCTCTTAGTACATGTCTGTTCGGTAAAAATATTGACATACTGTATTTTTGGTGATATTATTGACAGGTACTCTATGTATATGATAGGTAAAAAAAAATTGTATTCAATGATAAGGCGTCTGCACATCTCTTCCGACAAATATTGTCACTTTTTTCTAAATATACATGTATGTCTAGCCAAAGAAATATAGTCTATCTATCTATTCAATAAAAATGTTGAAAAGTAAAGAATTATTTTACGAATCAGTTCAGTAAAAAGATTAATGGCTATCAATCTAAGTGTTTGTTGAGTAAAAGTAAGTGTTTGTTGAGTAAAAATATTGACAGTCTCTCTCTCTCTCTCTCTCTCTCTCTCTCTCTCTCTCTCTCTCTCTCTCTCTCTCTCTCTCTCTCTCTCTCTCTCTCTCTCTCTCTCTCTCTCTCTCTCTCTCTCTCTCTCTGTCTCCCTGTCTCTCTCTTTCTTTCTCTTTCTTTTCAGATTAGTTCTTTTTTTTTTTCTTTTTCAACCTCTCGCCCTCTCTCTTTAGCTCTCTCTCTTTCTCTGACTGTCGGTCTTCCTGTCTCACTCTCTCTCTCTCTCTCTCTTTCTGTCTCTCTCGCGGCTCTTTATTTGAATGATTTGAGAAGTACTTAGAAGCAAGCATTCGCCCATTACTTTGGTAGCAAGCATGACTGCTGTTAACGCTCTTGCTGCCACATAGGCCCATCGTTATGTTAATGCCCTGCGCACCCAGCCAGCAGTTGAGTGAAGATTGTCATAAACTGGCAATATGGAATCTGAGCGGTTTGTTTAATAGCGAACATATTGGGGGGGGGGGGGGGGGAGTGATGACGTCAGGGCTTATGTCTTCGTGGAAAAGAAAGAATCGGACGACGAAATTAGCGGTACAGAGCAATCTCAAAAAAAAATAAAAAATACTTCCCCACCATTTCAAGTCTTCAGATCTAAAAAAGAACCATCTGCGGGTCGAAAGGAAGGCACCTGTAAAATCCCACGCAAGTCTGAGGTGAGTGAGCGGAGGTAGGGCTAGTTAAAAATCGGACGAGTTTTTTTTTCTTTTTTTTCTCTCTTACTAGATGAAGTTCCCGGCATCATCCGGGATAAACCTGTGAACCCACCACTCTTATCTCTTTGTGTGTCTTTTTGGTCTACAAAGCTTTCCATACTCTACAGTCTTTTAGATTCCATGCGCTCCCGACCACTACTCACTCATTTCTGATAGGGGAACTGTGCGCACGGAAGTGAACGCGTATTAATACATCGTTTCCGGTGCGCTGGGCTCACCACAGAGAGCCAAAACAAAGGTCATTGTGTTTTACATTTTTACAACTTTTTATTTAAAAATGCCTGAAACTTGAATCAACACAATCGGTCTATACAAAAGCGAATGGGCTAGATTAGTTGACACTTAACTTAGGAAAATTAACTTTGTAATTGTTGAAACTGTCACTTAGGTTGTAGAGTCGAGCAAAAAAAGGGGCAAATTTGCACCACAATGAATTATTCCCGCCACTATTTTTTTTTTATAATAGACTAGCTGAGTTCCCGGCCCTGCCCGGGATAAATCGATCTATTAGTTTCAGTTCTGGGTGATTATTATGGAACTGCTTCATTTTGCCTGTTCCTCTAGCTTTATTTAATTTTTGTTTGTTTTTAGATGTTTTTCTGCTCTCCCTTTGCGCGTTGACGTCCTGCGCGTCCCACCAGCATCCGTCAAATGGCTATGATTTGCGCACGGGTTAGTTTGTTTGCACAGCGCAGGAAGTGATAACGTCATGTGTTAATGGAAAAGAAATATTATAATAGTTTTCTAGGCATATTGAAAACACAAACTTGTACTTTTGGTCCTGCAGCGTCAATCTCCCAATTCCAGACCCATTCTTTTTCCCAGTCTAGGCTCATTGAGAATCACACAAAGTTTCATACTTGATAGTCTAACTCAATCTCATCGTTCAAACCAGTCCTAACCGGAAGTTGTTTTGTGAGTGCGATACAGATACTGGAACAAATCTCAATTACATTAATTTGCCGAAAAAATAGATCGAACGCCAATGTGTCGCAACCTAGAAACTAATGCAAACGTTCTGCGAGTTATTAATGTTTTTGGTATTTTTTGTACTAAGCGCTGTATAAAATCTGAGGGCCACCGAATCGGCATTAAGAAAGGAGTAGCGAAAGGCGCGCTGCAATTGTCATGAAGTTTCACTTTTATTAGTATAGATTATACAGGATTCAGAGCCACTAAATTTCACAAACAGAATTAAATAGTTCCGTATAAATTTTATCACATTGGGTAAAATTCTCAAAAGTTGTATTATATAGCTCTGAAAGAATTTTGTAAATGTGTACGAAAGTTCTCAAATCAAGTTGTAGATCTTATCCTCTCTAAGAAATGACAAGACGCGCTGTAGGTTCACGTTTGGAAATAATCCATTCATGGATCCGCAGACATAATGTCTTCATCACATAACTACACATTCAATCAAAATGTGTTTTCTTGACAGTTGGCCATTGCATGCCACACATTTGGGGGCGAGGGAGAATACCTCCGCCCCCCGAGTGAAAAACGGTGTATGGGGTGGGTATGACCCAGACAATGTCCACTCAAGACAATTTCATCTTTCCGACTTCACTGAGAGGTACGGGTTCACTGTCCAAGTTGATCAAGGATAAAGTTTATTTATTGTTTGTTCATCCCATCTTTCCTGCCAACTCGATTTAATGAAATTATTGATTGCGGGTTTAAAGTCAGTGTGTGGTGTTTTCAGGTGTTCTGGCGGACGTTTCAGTATTTCTTTGGCCAGGGTGTCGGCTGTTTCATTTCCTATGATGCCAGTGTGGCTAGGGATCCAATAAAGAACAATTTCATATTCCCTGTTGGACATTGTATGGAGACGTTGTAACAGATTATTGACGTCATGGGTTTTCATATTTGGATTATTTGAAGCCTGGGGGCAAGACAGTCAGGCAGAGAAAATAATTGAGCGTCCTAGTTAAGGATTACATATCATATTTAAAACCAAGGTGGGTGGATGGGTGGATGGATGGGTGGATAGATAGATAGATAGATAGATAGATAGATAGATAGATAGATAGATAGATAGATAGTTAGATAGATAAATAGATAGATAGATAGATAGATGGATAGATGGGTGGACGACGGATGGATAGATGGATGGATGGATAGATGGATGGATGGATGGATGGATGGATGGATGAATGGATGGATGGATGGATGGATAGATAGATAGATATAAATTCTTTATTTCCATGTGAATACAATACAGATTGTACAGATACAATATCGAAACATTATATCTAAGTGGAAATTGTGCCATGGTGGGTGGCTTTACTTTATCTCTTCTGTGGAAGGGATGGACAAAACTGGAACATGTTTTTAAATAGAGTTAATAATTCCTATTATACGACCTGCATCTTTTATTCCAGATTTTGAATGATCCAATAACTGAACTGATACTACAGTACTTAGATATGAACTTACTTTCTGAATTGTTAATGTTTAGTTTCTTCAGCCCAGTAATAAATCTTCTGTGAACATTTCCCAAACTTCCAATTATTAAAACTATTATATCACATTGATATCCCATAGCACTGATTTCAATGGCTAATGGGAAATATTTGTCAAATTTGCCTTGATAACATCTATCAATGTAACAGTCGTATGGTACTGCTACTTCAACGATCTGGACTTTCTTATTAGTATTGTCTATAACTGTGATGTCAGGACGTATTGCTCTGGTGGTAAAGGATGTTGCATCTGATCCAAACATTGATGGGTTGATGAGTGTGTCCTTTAGTACTTCTTTGTTACGATTGTAATAAGTGATCTTCCTTTCGATAATGTCCATTATTCTGTTGTGTCTTGCTTGGTACATGCCGCTGAATTTCGTGCACCCGTTCAATGTATGGCATACTGTTTCGAGGGGTGGAAATAGATAGATAGATAGATAGATAGATAGATAGATAGATAGATAGATAGATAGATAGATAGATAGATGATAAGATAAGATAAGATAAGATAAGATAAGATGATAAGATAAGATAAGATAAGATAAGATAAGATAAGATAAGATAAGATTAGATTAGATTAGATTAGATAAGATAAGATAAGATAAGATAAGATAAGATAAGATTAGAATAGATTAGATTAGATTAGATTAGATTAGATTGATTAGATTAGATTAGATTAGATTAGATTAGATTAGATTAGATTAGATTAGATTAGATGATTAGATTAGATTAGATTAGATTAGATTAGATAAGATAAGATAGGTAGATAGATAAATAGATAGATAGATAGATAGATATGTGAGAGGATGAACGACTTTCTATTTTTAATGTGCTTTCATGGTAACTCTGGTGCGTGAGTGAGGGACGGCCACTCATAGTAGTTTATGGACACTTGGCCGAGTACCATTAATTGGATTATTTCCCTTGTAATACTAGCGCGGGACCCGTTATTCACATCACGGTGAAAAGCGCGCATTTTGATTGGTCAGTTGGAAATGTTGACCACCGGGCTTCCAACTCTTATATCATGGCTTTAAGTTTCCTACAACTCGCTCCTTCGTTGTTATCCACCGACAGAAAGACGGGAACCCGAATTCATTTTTGAGAGTAGACAATACCCTATCGGTACAAAATAGGTACTCATGATAACGTTTGTTATCAATGGAGATACGTCGTATTAATGGACGAAAGTACCCCGCACAAAATTGTCGAATGTTGTTAGTCCTGACACTTTGAAAATTTACATTAAAACTATTACTGGGTTTCTGGTATAAGTAGTCAGTTAGAATTTTAGCAGCAAGTTTCTACTTTATAATGGTACCAATTTTGTTGTACTTTGATGCACATATCCTATTGAAATAATTAATAAGAGGGTCTCGGATTTAAAGTAAACTATGAGTTAGACGCATGTTATCCCCGATAAATCCAACCTGGGTCAAATTTATTCAATTATTGCTGGAGGGGACGTTAGAGTAATTTCTGCAGTTTACTGGGATACCTAATTGACTTTTGTGTGCATCCTTTTAACCGTACTGTAAATTCGATTGTGTTAGGACCCTAACCGGTTATGTTGTTCGGCTGGACTCAATGTCCGAGCCTTTCACTTGTCCAAAACAAGACTACGTAATAGCTCTCTCGGACGTCCGCGCGGGCTCATAAATAAGATGCGAGTTCGAGTGGTCAGCACACTCCATCAAAGACGCAGCGACAAGAGCCGACAGCACAGTGAACCTAGACCGGCGGCGGCCTGCCGTGGCGCGCCTCGCCCAAAACATGGCCTAGTCCAGTTGCGCCAGTAGCAGAGAGACTTTGGGTAAGTTGGAGACTATTATATTAGAAGTGACTTTAATTTGCGCACCCCCCCCCCCCTTCGGGGATGCCACGTAGAGAATGCTGATCTACAGAGACCATTATGAGTCCGGCTCAACGGTAATTGCCATTGTCATTAGACGTGTAAGATGCGCGGTGCAGTGCAGTGTCTTGATATTGTGACTTTATTGTCAAAGTTAACGTTTGCGGTGCTAGATGATAATGATGGCTCGCTAACCAAGCTATCACGATTTGCTTGTGTGCATATATATAGTGTATGTGTAGCATTGCCTTGTTGTGGTAGGCAGTGAGGATTTCCTGACATGTTAATGTGGACGGCTTATGTTATAGCGAGCGGCACTATACACTTGATTGTATTACGGGTATTTGTGTACCTTGCCAGTACCACTATGCTATAGAGAGCAGTGTGATTGTGATTGCGTGTTTAGTGTTTAAGATGTGTAAGTAATTACATGTATTGGAGATGTATAATATTAGTTGGGCCTCACATGGGTGAGCCCCAGGATTGTTCTATGTGCGGCGGTGGATGAACAATGTTTCAATGAGTCTACACATGTTGCAATGAGTCTCGCCGACATATATATATATATCATGTGCATGTATTATAGTTATCCAGATGTATTATGCTTCTATGAGTTTCGTAAGTGTGTGAAGGACAGTTTCATTTTAAGGAATGTACACATTACTTTATGTATCTAGTGGTGTGTCATACACATGTTAGCCTGGCGGCATAGCTCCGCGGCTAAGGTCAAAGGGCATGACCCTTCAGTATCGATTGGGAAGGGAGGTAACCAATACAATAGCCCTGGGGCGGGTTAGTACTAATAATGGGAGTGGGCCTATGAGGATGGCCTGCATTGGGATGCAGCGTCTGTGTTATGGACGGTCAGTGGGCCATGTTGGCCACTGCGTTATTAAATGGAATGGCCACTCTGGATGTGTTGTACACCGGCTCAGTGGAGCGAAACTATTGTGTTCTTGCCCCTTCATTTGTTATGTCCTTCATACTTTGATTAGTACATTAGTTTGTGTTGCCAGTGTACTAGGAAACTCCTTGTGTATATGATATAGCCACTTGTAGTTGTTATTCATTAACCTTAGCGCTATTTTATTCCATGCATACATATGCAGTTGGTTATTGCTTAAATTCTATATTATATTGTTGTTGTTTGATTTAATACTTAATACTATTACTATGTATGTCCACCATTGATTGCCTGATTAATGTTGTCATTATATCCTAATCATATTTTTGTCCTTTTCTCTTGTTCCAGCTTATGGCTGGTTGGGCTTCTTTTTCTTGGCTTCTTTTTCCTTTTCTTGATAGGGTTTTCCCTATGCCTTTTGGTAGCGATACCTTTGTTAGGCTTTTGAATAAATAAGATTGCCAGCAGAACCCTGTGTTTGTTAATCCTGTGTATCCTTAAGGGAGTTACTATTGAACCCACGCAGTAACCACATTACCCACTCGTAGTTCATCCAACAGATAGATAGATAGATAGATAGATAGATAGATAGATAGATAGACAGACAGACAGACAGACAGATAGATAGATAGATAGATAGATAGTTAACTCTGCCAAGCGTTGTGCTAATTCAGTTTATCAATTTTAAATTTATTGAAATTAAAACATATGGAACAGTCAAAGTTACTAATTATACGTTTGAGGAAAAGTCATCATAGTCAAAAAGCATTCCTTATTTGAAATACATTCTTAGCTATAATTATTTGTTTCATAAAAGGCACAGATCTCTCTCTCTCTCTCTCTCGCTCTCTCTCTCTCTCTCTCTCTCTCTCTTTCTCTCTCTCTCTCTCTCTCTCGCTCTCAGATGTTTTTTGTGAATATTGTTGTTGTCGGCGTTTTTATGGCTAACGGTCCGGCTGCTGTAGTTTTTCTTGCTTTTGCTGTTATTACTGCTCTTCCAATCTTACGGACAGCAACATATTTCGGCACTAATGGCTTGATATCCTCTAAGCCTCACCATGTCCCTGAAGTGGATATCTGCCCGGGCCATGCTGTTGATAGGGGCTATGAGACTGCCGATCTACATGCCGTCAACGCTGCTGTCCGTGGAGACCTGCAGCATGACAGGAATGAGCTCATGCAGATGTTCACCCACCGATTGCGAGCAGACAAAGACACTGACGCAGTCCCCGTAATCAGAATGATGGAGGCGGGATAGCAACGGGGCCAGGGAAGAATGTGCGACAGGGCCGGACGAAACCGACAAATGCGGGGTCAGCTGGTCACTGGGACAATTAGTAGACCTTAGTCGTTTTCCTCAAATGGATATTGAGGCGGGGAAAGGAACTCTTATGGGATGTCCGAAGTGCTAGTATTTGGTTCCTATCATCAATCAGTCAATCAATCAATCAATCAATCAATCAATCAATCAATCAATCAATCAATCAGTCAATCAATCAACCAAAATCTTACGACTGGTCCGGTTGCCGTGATTGTTTATCACTTCTGATTTCTTATCGTTGTCGTTCCTAGCCTGTTGTTCTTGATGTTGTTGATGCCCTTACGGCTGGTGGTGCTGCTGTAGTTACCTTGCTGATGCTGTTGTTGTTGTGGTTCCTGTTTCTGTAGATGTTTTTGCTGCTGTTGCTGCTGTCGTTTCCGCCATTATTGCTTTGTCTGGTTCTGTTGGTGGTGGTGTATCTGTTGCTTCTTCTGTTGCTGTCGTTGCAGTTTCCTCTGACACAGCTCCTCCCTCTGGCCCTGCTGGTGGAGGCGTACTTGTTTCTTCTTTTGTTGTTGTCGTAGTTTCCCCTAAGACTGCTTTGTCTGGCTCTGTTGATGAAGGTATAGTTGTTTCTTCTTTTGTTGGTGTCGTTGTGGTTTCCGCTAACGTTGGCCCTCCGTCTACCTCTGCTGGTGCAGGTTTTCTTGCTGTAGAGGTTGTTGTTGTTGTTTTTGCTTGCACTGCTCCAACTGGCGCAGCTGATATTGCAGCTCTTGCTGGTTCCTTTGACGTTGCCTTTATCGTTGTTGTAGTCGTTTTTATTGTTGTTGGGGCATTTACTGTCGCTGCTCTCTCAGTCATCGCTGAAAACTTTGTCGTTTTCCAGGAAGAACGACAATAATGATGATTACAGTAATGTTGACAATTCTCAGGATGAAAGTATAACTCCAAAACTGATGAAGAAACGTGTTGCTGCTTTCATTTGATTCTCAGAATAAATTTGCTGCTCAACGGCAACGGTTAAATAGAAACGTAAATGTGTCACGAGTGGAGTGAGTGCAATTAAGGGGATTGCTACAGAGCGGGTGTAGAGTAAGAAGGGCTCACGGCAGACAAGTAGGGAAAGACGGGAAAGGAGGAGAGTAAAATTAACGCACGTAGACAAGTAAGTTAAGCGTGCATGTTGTGAGTGGTGGGGGGTCTGAAGGAGGCGAAAGCGCTGTATTACTATCACTGCAAGTTAGAACGTCCTACTGAACGGACGCAAGAGAAAGCCCAGTGGGCGGACATAAGGGGAGCAGTCGAGAGACCAGTGAGAGAGTTTTTCCAGTGATGACTGGTAGGTAGAACGTTGATTGATAATTATGATTGATGTATTATATTATATTCGTCTATTACCATGATGTAAATAAGTATATGTGAGGAATGTGGAAGTCCTTGATATTGGATATAGCAATGTGCGCCATGAGCGATAGATGAAAGTGAGTTCATGGATTTGTAGCGCGAGTGAGTAGTGTGTACTCCGATGGAGGTGTGTTACCGTAAGATGTGTGGTGAGTGAAAGGTGAACTAGTGTGTGTACGCTTCATGGGTTGTAAGGAGAGGTGGAGTGAATAGAAATGGTAGGGTATTATACCAATGTAATGTTATTCTTGTAGGTGTCGGGGACGGGCCGCAGAGCCACCTCGATGAGCACAGGGGATAGGCCAGCATAGGGCCGGAGGCCACACATAGGCCAGAAGTGAGGCTGTCAGTGCAGGACAGTAGAGGCACATAAAGTCGTGGCAGTCAGGCCACGGACAGGGACGTAGATATGAGCGTGAATGTGATAATGTACTATTGCCATGTTGATGGGCTAGGAACTAATAATGTACTATTGCCATGTTGAGGGGCTATTGAAAGGATAATGTGTTATTGCCCTGCTGAGGTGCTAGGGGAGTGCTAAGGTGTATGACAATAGGAAGGTGATATTGAGAGACTGCGGTGCCAGTGAATTATTAATGTGCTATTAAGACCCTGAGGGGAGAGGCTGAGGCCGAAGTGCCTTTAGGAGTAACTACCGGGTTGTGGATCCGAGGGAGAGTGTGTGTGAGAATAAGGCCGTTGTACGGCAGTTAATCCCAATAATATAATGTATGTAATTGCGCTATTATCTGTATAATTATGTTTAATAAATGTGTGAGTCTGATGGATTGTTCTGTTAAGTGTTAAACTTGTTTGTTCGTGATTGTTGTCCTGTCATAACTTATTACATCTCCCAGTCTGGGATTTGTGACAAAATGCACTGAGCATAAGTAAATCAAGAACCGGAACGACGAATCTCTTCCGCGTAGGATCTCTTGTGCACTCGCTATCCGGGCAGTTTCAGTGGTTTTCTCTTCTTCTTTACGTATGTGCCTATATAAATTTTGCCAAGATGCTGTTTCATGATGCACACATGAGCAATTCAGACGAAAAAAGAATTTCTTTTAAAGCAAATTTCTTTGCCTGGCCGAGTCAAAATGTGGCAAAATTACAAAAAAAAAATAAAAAATTGTTGGTTGCAAATCCTCGTGTAAGAAATTTCACAAAAACATTACAATAAAAAGCAAAGGAAAAGGGAAGGCAAACCCAGATGTCGGCGTTTAAACCTCCCTCAGGAAAAAAAAATTGAACCAATAAAACAATTAAACAATTAAAAAAAAACTAGCTGAGTACCCGTTCGATGAACAGGTTTGTATAGGTTGTTTCGGGTTTTTTTTGTAAAACTTAAGACGCCTGTGAACTAAGAAAGGCATTAATGCTGCATAGATAGCTTATAAGAGAGATGCAACAACAAAGGACACTACTTCAGGCCGAAAGGAATAAGAAAAAAAGCCGAGATGCGGAGGGTCATCCCCAAAACTCAGCGATAGGACAGTACACAGTGTGCTGTGGTGCGCACCGAAAATTTTCCGGAAGTTATGATGTCATAAAAACCTACAGCATGTCAATGAGCCTAGTGAAAATTTGGGAAACAATAAATTTCCAATAAAAAAAAAAAAAACTGCACCGATTTGAGATTTCTATTAGAAACTGTGCACCCTTACATCCATTCTGATGCACCATATAAAATTTGAAGTCTGAGTGTTGAGTGGTTCAGAAGCCTTTTGCAACGAAAAATCTCAAGTCCACAAATATTATAAGCTGAGTTCCCGTCCCTGCCAGGGATAAATCGATTTATAAGTTTCAGCTCTGGGTGATTATTATGGACCTGCTTCATTTTGCCTGTTCCTTTAGCTTTATTTTATTTTTGTTTGTTTGTTTTTTGGTTACGTTTTACTGCTCTCCCTTTGCGCGTTGATGTCCTGCGCGTCCCGCCAGCAATGCAGCATCCGTCAAAATAAATGGCAATGACTTGCGCACGGGTTAGTTTGTTTGTTAGTGAACACATTGCAGGAAATGACAAAGTCATGTGTTAATGGAAAAGAAATATAATATTTTCCTAGGCATATTGAAAACACAAACCTGTACTTTTGGCCCTGCAGCGTCAATCTCCCAATTCCAGACCATTTCTTTTTCCTAGTCTAAGCACATTGAAAAAAATAAACACCGAAAGCTTGATTTGTCTTCCTTTTTCCTTTGCGTTTTAGTGTTACTTCTTACGCAAGGCTTTGCTACCTATTCTTTTTGCAAATTTTGGCTTTGCTTCAAGCCTGGCTGCGACGCCACAGATTTTCTGTGGGTTTTATATTTGTCTGGCGGAGGCTCTCTGTCTGTGAAGATCTCTTGTGATGACAGAGTCTCACTTTCCGAAGAGTTTTTCCACTGAACAATAGCTGTGTTTTACACATTGTAAAAAATTACCGACATTCTTCATGTCCTAAATCACTAACCATTGTGTCTTGGTGAAGACAAGGAGTGTATAATTTTCCAAAGTTCTTTGATATATATCCTCAATGTCTTCAAGATCATTATAAAAAGTGAACTTCCTGGCGGTAAACTAACGAAATATGATAAAAACCACAGAAAATCTGTGGGGTCTCAGCAAGGCTTTAAGCCAAGTCAAACTCTTGCAAAAAGAAAAAGTTGTAGAGAACAAAGCCTTGCGTAAGAAATAATACCAAAATGATGCAACAAAACAATTAATTGTATCGCTTTGGTATTATTTCTTACGTGAGATTACTTACAACTTTTTATTTTGGCCATATTTTGACTTTCAAGGTGGCAATATCTCCTTTTTACGTCATGAAAACTAGCGTATTTGTGGCGCAGCTAGCAGGAAACCATAGTAACGTCATGGAACGTCCACCAATGTTTGTAGAAGATGGCCAAGCCTTCTCTAGCAACTCAGCGTTTGCCATTGCAATTCGTTCTATTATTTCCTTTTATTATATCAGGTAAGAATCAACTTAAGCTGAAAATCCATAATATCCGACACTTCGTCGAAACGAAATGCGTGTCAGTCACAGTGCCGGTAGCGGCCTGCACTTTTTGTTTTTGGTGTCGTTTCCTGTTAAGGGAGATATAATAGTTTAATACTTAACCAAGCCCGGTCAGACACTAAGATGCTGTCAGCAAAATGTACGCGAAAAAAAATAATGGCTGTCGCGAATGTGGTTTATAGCAATCGACTGCAATTCAAGAGGAAAACACACACTCGACGAACACACTAACTTTCCTACTGGAATTAATTAACAACTCAAATGAATTAGTTTTGTCAGACCTGTAGGGCCACAATAATGTACTGAGTTAGCTGCATAAGATAACATATATAAATGAAATGACCGTCAGGGTAACTGCAAAATGAGAATACAATTTTAGAATGGACTAAAAGGTCCTAGTACTGGATCAAATATAACTAATGACTTATAGGATATTTAATACAAATTATAGTCTTCGCTGTCTCAGCACACGCCAGCTCCATTGCAATGGCTCCTGTCATATATTCTAATACTGGCACTGCCTGGCTGTGACTCTAGGAGCAGACTCTCATACTGCTGGTAACATCTGAATTCTGACATACAATTACAATGCATACCATTTTTCCCTGGCCATCAAGAACCAGGGAATATCAAATAGAGCGTTGCATGGTGGACAAAGTCCGGGTAGCTATTAGCTGGAGCTCGTCATTTCTAGGCTCCTCATATAGATGGTCTGCTCTATTGCGTCTCTGTTCCGATCTGGCTCGAAATTAGCCGACCACTCCGCAGTGGATACTTTTCTGCATGTGATAATGGACATAGGTATGGGCTGACTTTTATAATGTCTAGCCACCTGCAACTACCGTCCAAATCCCTAGATTTGATTGGTGCGGTCATGCGAGCTGAGCTCGCAGTATTAATTTATTCTATTGTGTAAGTCGGTTACGGCCTTGCACCAAGACAGACAAGGTCGTCTTCTAAATAGGTTAATAACAATTAAATCCAAAAATCTTATTAACTTGACTCAGCACAATTCGTGCTTTCACGCACCACTGAATGTCAACAGTCAATTACAACCACCTCACACCCTCTAACAATGCTATTGAATCACGAACTGGAGCTGCTCTGCCATCCCTGGTTTACCTACACATATTCCTTTTTAACCATCTACAGTTTTTATGTAAAAAAAAAACACTCAAAACATGTTGCTCACTAAAACAGCTCAAGGAAACTTCACTAGGTAGTTTTTTAAAAAAAACTCTGAATTCAACCCGTGGCCTAGCACGGCATTTATACACTTAACCTGCTCTTGACAATGGCAGAAGGTAACTGTGTCTGAACGGGTTTGATATGATGGGGTCTTCCCGGATTTACTAAGGAAATACAGGAAGTTATGGTGTGTTCTTCTTATCTGTCAGCGTCTGACTATGTCTGACCGTGCTTAGTATGATACCTCCCCAAGCCTATAAAATGCTTATTTTTCAATGGTTTGACCTCGGGACTAAAGAAATGCTTCGAGAAACTGGGTAATAAATAGAGTTACGTTTCGAGATCACAGAAGTTAATTAAATTCAGTTTGATGATTTTCTTGCAGTTTGTCTGGGTCTCAAGGCCAGGTATTACCTGATGCTTTTTGGGGCGTCCAGTAGGACCCAATGTTGGCATGGACTGCTGGAGGATGTGGACACGTTCATTTACAGGGCCCGTGCCTGGACCGTGGGGCCTGCCAATTTCACACTCTGGCCAAAACGTCTGCAGTTTCAGATTCAAACTTCCACAGGCACCTACAAGCCAGTGAGAATTAAGGATTAACCCTTTTCATGCATACCATGCACAGTGTACCTCTTTGCAAATATATATATACTACATTACTAGCTGAGTTCCCGGCCCTGCCCGGGATAAATCGATTTATTAGTTTCAGTTCTGGGTGATTATTATGGACCTGCTTCATTTTGCATGTTCCTTTAGCTTTATTTTATTTTTGATTGTTTGTTTGTTTGTTTTTAGATACGTTTTACTGCTCTCCCTTTGCGCGTTGACGTCCTGCGCGTCCCGCCAGCATCCGTCAAATGGCTATGATTTGCGCACGGGTTAGTTTGTTCGCACAGCGCAGGAAGTGATAACTTCATGTGTTAATGGAAGAGAAATATTATAATATTTTCCTAGGCATATTGAAAACACAAACCTGTACTTTTGGCCCTGCGGCGTCAATCTCCCAATTCCAGACGCTTTCTTTTTCCTAGTCTAGGCACATTGAGAACACACAAAGTTTCATACTTCATTGTCTTAGAACTCAATCTCATCATTCAAACCAGCTCTAACCGGAAGTTGTTTTGTGAGTGTGATACAGATACCGGAACCAATCTCAATTACATTAATTTGCCGAAAAAATAGACCGAACGCCAATGTGTCGCAACCTAGAAACTAATACAAACGTTCTGCGAGGTATTAATAAATTTTTTATTTTCTGTGCCAGCGACACGACGACAGTCTATACTAAGCGCTGCATAAAATCTGAGGGCCACCGAATCGGCATTAAGAGAAGAATAGCGAAAGGCGCGCTGCAATTGTAGTAAAGTTTCACTTTTATTAGTAGGCTATAGATATATATATTACAAAGGAAGTACGACCTTCCACTGTAATAATGAAAGGCATTTTAATCGCAGAGCTTTACATTCTACAAAATGTAATATTAGACATAGAAAGACGTAAAGGTGTACGTGGGCATAATTTTAAAAGGTCTTGAAGTTCACTACATTTTTATTACTTTCCTGGAGTTTGAGCCACAGCTGAGTTGAACAGACGAGCGTGTTCCGACATTTTGAGCCGGGAGAGAAGACTCAATTTCTTCGAGCAGAATTAAAAAGTATGACAGGAGATTTCATTCTGCGCCTCATTTTACACATTATTGATCAAAACTCAACTTCAAAAGTCACAACCTTATATTCCCGAATTGTTTTTTTTTTAATGGTAGAGGCTGTTTTGGGGTCCTGTAGCCAAAATACACATAAGAGGCGTTTCTACTTTTCATAGTGTGAAAAGGTTTACGGCCAATTTAAAATAAAAACAAGAAACCAAGAAAGACACAAATATTGTGGCCATTTTTGTCAAAGAGAAGGTTATCGTAGTTGGCGAGCCAGACGCAGTCCATGTGGACACACCCGAGCCCCGCAAAGTAAAAACTCGCGTAACCCTGACGTCTTTCAAAAGGACGTTACTTGGGGCACATAGCCTACTTACAGAACCAAGTAGTGAAAATACTGAGGTGTGTACATTGTCCGCCAATGGCTTATAATGTAAACTAGTGCAAGGACTACAGGCAAGATGCTCGCCCCTCATGCCGAAGGTATCGGGTTCGATTCCCCGGTCGCGTGATTTATTTTTTTTTCCGTACGAGCTTTAACAAATTCAGGAGCGGGGCAGCAACAGACCCCCAAACACAGGACAGCCCCAAGACATCCCAGGAATTTTCGGTGACGTTCAGAGTCATATCAGGGCATAGTCTAGAGATTGCAGCACCCATGGCAGTGTTCGATAGGACGAGAAATCCCTTAGCCGATGACCTGTGTTTGGGGTGTGTGTTGCTGCCACGCTCCTGAATTTGCTAAAGTTCGTACGGAAAAAAATCACGCTCCCCGGTTGGTGCTGGCATGTTGGATTTTGTTTTTCGGGGGGGGGGGGAATTGCTGTAACTGATCCTACGGTAGATGGAATCGAGCACCTAGTCTTCTAGGATAAGGACGAAAAACTCGGAGGGCCCGTGTACACTCTGCGTATTTCAAAGATACCTTAGCAGTTAAAAATCGAAAGCAGCAAAATTCTAATAAAAACAACTCATACCTACCACGTAGAAACACGAACAAGGAAATATAAACAAGAAAGGTGAGGTGTAAATGCCAAGGGCATCGAACCTCCTAAAATAAAGCCCCAAACGTCACGCCCCTAACAACAGCCCCTTTCAAAATTTGAAATATTTAGCATGTTTCATTTGACAACCCACAGGGTTTCTTATAATGTTGGGGATTAATTTCTAAAAGATAAGGGTGAAAAAACGTTATTATTTTTTCAAAGTATCTTGAACGAAAAATAAAGTGTCATTCAGTAATGTGCACAATCCCGGAAAAGCACTGTTTTGTATTTGTTCCGGATACTAGCTGAGTTATCCGGCCCTGCCCGGGAGAAATATCTTTACTACTTATATTGATCTAGATCTAGGACACAAAGTAAAGTTCCTTCCACAGACAAAGAAAAACAATGACAGAATCAGTATCGACTCGGATTCCGCGCCAACTCTGGGGTTTGTTTATCCTTTTTCGCTAAAGTTTACAGGCGATCCATGTTTTCGTTAATCCATAACTTCCTTCCTTCAGGGAATGAACGATGGGGGAAACTGCGTCACGGCGCTCATGTATAGTAAATTTACCTCAGATAATGGTGGGGAAAAGATCGTGAATTCGGGGGGGGGGGGGGGGGTCGTTATTTTAAACACAAAAATATTTTTCAAAGCTTGTTCGCGTGGTTCTTCTATATATTTCGAATTGGCCGTCAAGCCTATATCAAACTCGAACTTTTAACCTTATTTTGTATTGGTATTTGTATTTGTATACTACTTTAATCCCATTTTGGGAAATTTGCCTTAGTGTCATTGCACCCAGTTGCAACTGGAGCAGGCACGTCGTCGCCACAGTGCAGCGCCGGTCGGTAGAGTTTTTTAAATATTTTTCTTTACTGGGAAGGGGGGGGGGGAGTGGATGAATTTTATTTGATTTTTGCCCTGTTCGGCCTGCTCTTTTCGATTTCCAACTGCCAAGGTATCTTTAACGTAGGCAACGTGCACACGGGCCCTCCAAATTTTTTTCGACCTTATCCGAGAAGACTAGGTCCTCAATCCTACCCCCCCCCCCACCCCCCTTAGGATCAGGGACACGAAAATATGAGAGAAATCCCAAACGTCCAACATGCATGCACCGGCCGGGTTTTGAACCGGGGACCCTTGGCATGAGAGGCGAGCACCTTGCCTCTAGACCACCTTATAACTTATAACCATATTTATATACATATATTTTTTGTTCTTTATTACAGATTTGTAGCGTACAGTTTGGCCCCTGCAACACTTCTTTGTCCTGCGACTGTAAGGATTTGTACGGCGGTCTGAGCCAGGTCACTTTGAACAAAATGGTCAAAGGTCCGGATGGTGGAAAACAGGTGCGGCTCATCTGGTCAAATGTATATAACAATGAAAGTCTTACAACGACCCCAGTATTGATAAAGCCCGTTTACGGTAATTAAATTTACGATAATATTGAAACTTTTATCTATCTATCTATCTATCTATCTATCTATCTATCTATCTATCTATCTATCTATCTATCTATCTATCTATCTATCTATCTATCTATCTATCTATCTATCTATCTATCTATCTATCTATCTATCTGTCTGTCTGTCTGTCTGTCTGTCTGTCTGTCTGTCTGTCTGTCTATCTATCTATCTATCTATCTATCTATCTATCTATCTGTCTGTCTGTCTGTCTGTCTGTCTGTCTGTCTATCTGTCTATCTATCTATCTATCTATCTATCTATCTATCTATCTATCTATCTATCTATCTATCTATCTATCTATCTATCTATCTATCTATCTATCTATCTATCTATCAGTCCTTCCGTCTGTCTGTCTATCTGACTGTCTGTCTGTCTTTTTGTCTGTCTGTCTATCTGCTTGTCATCTGTATAAATTATATGCACGCATGCATGCCTCCGCCCATCCATCCTTTCACCCATCCATCCAACCAAATTCCTCCCCGTTTGTGAACCATTGTTTTCACGTTTGGCTATTTTGCCTGTTTATTGTTTCTCCATGTGTCAATGGTCAAAGTCGAAGGCCAAGAAAAGAGCTACATGAAAGTAAACTGGGATATTGTGGATGTTCGCGCCGCTGCCTGTGAGTTCAGTTTGCTGCCGGGCGTCAATGCACTTAGCTACTGCTGTATAGACGGGGCACGGAACTGTACTTCCTACCTGCGCCAAGATGCTACTGGGGTCAATGTTGTAGGGGACCCCTGCGCCACTATGAACGTCAACAGCTCAGATACTGGCTGGTACACCATGTCACACAGTGTCTGCGAGCGGCCCCCACAAAAAACACACATATGCCACGCAGCATCGTGTAAGAGAAATGGGACCAAAAGATGCACATAATGATCTATCTGATAATGCTGCTGATGATGGTGACGATAATGCTGCTGCTGCTGCTGATGATGATGATGATGATGATGATGATGATGGTGATAGCCGTGATGGTGGTGGTGATGTTGATGATGTGATGATATAATTCTACCAATGATTTTGATAATGATAATGGTGTCGATAATGATGATGATGATGATGATGATAGTGATGATGGTGATAATGATAATGCTGATACTGATGATGATAGTGACGATGACAATGGCGATGGTGATGATGGTGATGATTTGGTGATGGCAACGGGATTGATGACGTTGAGGTTGGTGATAACGATAATGATGGTGATGATTTTGATAACCGTGGTCGATGATGATGATGATGATGATGATAATGATGTTGATGTTGACAATAATGATGTTAGTGATGATGGTGATGATGCTGACGACGGTGATGGTGATGATGGGGTTGATAGTGATTCTAACGATATGATTGGGTTAGGGAGGCATCAGGAAATAATAACCAATTTTTGGAATTGTTACATTTTTAGTTTGGAACACGAAATGCAACCTATTACAACAAAAAAATCTACATAAAGAAGTCTCACAGAAAGGTGGGAGAGTGACAGACAGACACTAGACAGACAGACAGAGAAATCGATTAAAGATGGACAGACAGAGGGGCAGATAGGCAGAAACATAGATAGACAGACAGGCAGATCGATAGACAGACAGACAGACAGACAGACAAGATAGGCAGACAATGACCAATTTAACATGAACCTCCGCCCCATTTTACTTTCAGCCTTAATGTTCTGCAGTCTTCAGCTCAGCTTGCAGTTTGCTGGTACAACACTGGGCAGGGAAGGACAGATTACGTGTGGCTGGAACAACACTTGCCCTGGTCGACCCTTTGCACTGAGGCTTCGAACCCAGAACCTCACCGACATCAGATACCTCACCAGTAATGACAAAATTGTGGGCTCCATGGGGCCCTTGGATAGGGTAGATTTGAGCAATATGGCAGGGTATTATGGAGAAGTGAGATTAACCGTGGGACACTTGAGCTGTGGTCATATCAGTGAATATGTGTGCACGGGGAAATATGAGGACAATTTCTTCCAAACAGAGGCGGTCACGAAGGCTTTATATAAGATTCCAAGTACGTTTGACAGTTCTAGGTGAATATAATCATTATACATTATGCCACAGTATCGGTGGTCTCCGCTACATAATGGCCATGTCTAGAAAAGTTAGACTTAGCAAGAGAGTGGAAAACCAGATCGAATATTGAAAGTGTGACTTGAAAAAGGCAGTGCACACCGTATATTTTGTATGCGTTTATTAATCTCAATAGTGAAACATTCAACACACGTCTTATGTGTGGAATAAGGTTTTTACACACAAACATACACGCACACAAGACAGATATCCACAGCCAAGTCTATTCACACCCATATAAAATTCTTTCTTTCTTTCTGTCTTTCCTTGGTTTTTTTTTTTCTTTCCTTTTTTCTCCATCCCTCTTGTTTTACCTGCCTGACAATTTGGTCATCAATCAGATGTCACCGAAGACATTGCTGCCCAACTGACCGTCTTGCAGCCGGAGGGTGGCCTCCAGGACGGAGTATTTAACCACGCCAAGATTTCCCTCAAGTGCATGGCCGAGATGATCCCCAGGGCTGGGGGGAGAATTGCCTGGGTGTGGTACAGGGATCAGCGTCAGGTGGGGCCTCAAGTCATGGCCACTGCCAACATCACCAAGACTACCAGTCCTAGATCCAGTAAGTACACGCAGAGTTACCCTTTTGATGAAGGGTAACACTCGGACCTAAATGGTCATTCTTTTGGGAAGATCTCTGCCCTTGGCATGTGCACTTCTCGTTTTCCTTTTTTTTTTATAATGTTCTTATTTTTGTTTTTTGTAATTGTTGTTTTTGTGTTCATACTTGTTTGATCCCATTTTTGGGGGAGGTGGGGTGGGGTGGTAGGAATTTTTTATATATTTTTAAAGGTTTTGCCCAGGCAGCAGTCTTGTTCGGCCTGCTCTTCTCAACGCCCAACTGCCAAAGTATCTTTAACGTGCGCAGCGTGCACACGTGGGCCATCCGAGTTTTTCGTCCTTATCCTAGAAGACTAGGTGCTCGATTCTAGCGACCACAGGATCAGGGACAGGGAATTCCCCAAAATTTCGAACATGCCTGAACCGACCGGGAATCGAGCCCGGTACTTTCGGCATGAGAGGCGAGCACCTTGCTTCTAGACCAGCATGTCCCCCAGTGGTACCATATGAACTTAATACATGTACCAGCACCTGTTTGAAAAGATAATGGAAAATATATACAAATGATTTTTGGTACATTTTCCGTAACGAAACTAAAGGATTTGGACCTTGTAAAAGATTGCCTCTAACATGGTTTTGTTTTTTTAAATGTGTAAAGTTGTATCTTACACACACGATACCACAGAGCTATTAAAATTTATAGATCTTTGTTGTTTAGAGGAGAATCGATACTTAAAAGGTTGCGAACTAAATCCGCAGTCTCACCATAATATTTCGTTTTCTGTATTGTTACTTTTCAGAAGAATTTAGCCAGATATTGGCTCCGAATAAAAAATAAAAGCTGATTCAGTTTCTCTTTCAGCCCCGAAAGTTTCATGACTGCACGTTGGCCAGATTTAAATTTTTTTCTGCGAATGGGAACATAGCCTCCAAGTTACCAGACGATAATAGATTATGATAAATAATAAATTGTTTGTTTTTATCATTATTTTAATCTATATATATATAACCCGAAATTTTGGTCACCTAAGGCTCAGGAACCGCATCACACTCAGGCTTCAAACTTTTCATAACAGCATATTATCAATGCGAAATTAACATGGGCTATGTTAGAAATTATGAAATGTTCAGGCTCCTACGTTTCATTTTTCATTGTTTCGGCATCATTTAGATCTATTTTGAGTCATGGTTTGCCATTTTAAGGTTTCATTGAGGAAATTGCGCTCTACGTCACCATTTACTCATTGCGGCCGAAAGTCAACTTATCACATCTCTGCATCAAATCTAGGTGGCGTTATGAATGCGACCTAGATCTAGATATATAGCTGGATGTGCCAGGGTTGGCTAGTTCTCTATAAATTGGTCACGCAAAAAAAAAAGATAATTCAAAAATGCCTCGCTGAGTATTTTGGCTACATGACCCAAATAATGTTCAAGCTGGATTTGGAGCCGGAGAAACGAGCCCGTGCTACATAAGGATCAAATTCCCCAACAACACGGGAGCGTATTTATCGCAAGTGACAAGACGTCGGATTAGATTCCCCGAGCGTTAAAAAACGCGGGTTCGAATCCGCCCGGAGACCTTCTAGTGAAAAGGGCAGCAGAGAGGCACCTGGGAGTCATGTCCTAGGTGTGGCCCGGCCCCCTTAGAGTGTAAGGAGTTCAGGGCCGAAACACTTGAACAGGGGGGGTTTCTTCTCTGAAGACTCTCTGTTGTCTGGCTCCCCCATGAGTTTCTAGCTACTTCGATTTCATTGTCAATAGATGAAACTGGTCCACTGAGCTTGCCTTGCACTTCACCGGTATCTTCAACCTTCACATTCCTGGTATCCAGTGAGGACAACGGCGCGAGGGTAGCCTGTTTTGTGGACAGCAACAATGCAGGGATCCATGTGACAAATATCTGCACAAGGACCAAGGACCATTTGTGTGCTGTAACTCATCCGATCACAGTTTGGCGTGTGTTATTCTTTTGTATTCTCTGGATCATTTTCGTGAATACCTTTTTTGTTTTTAGTGTGTGTTTATTGTGTGTGCTTATGTCGTGTATGTGTATGTGACTAAGTGTGTGTATGTACTGTGTGTATGTATGTATGTATGTATGTACGCGTGTATATGTATCGTGTGTATGTATGTACGTATGCATGTGTTGGACCGTATGTGTGTTATATGAGGATGTATGTGTTTATGTGTGTATGTATGTTTATGTGTGTGTGCAAGCATGAATGCGTGCCTGTGTCTGCCGAACGCCTTGTGAACCTTGTCACTCAGTACAGTTTTATTCTATCCTCATACAGTGCGTTTTGAGAAAATCGCTTGTCACAGATTTGTAGCTAAACTTTACAGAGCGTTAGAACAATTTATTAACACTATAAAATCTACCACGAGGGTTGAGCTATCTTTACGATTTATGTAGGAATGATAAAGTTTGTCATGCTGTATTGTGACGTTTTCTCAATGGCTGCTGTTAGGGGGGCGTAGTATAATTACAAAGCCAAATAAAGAAAATACTGAGGTGCCTTCACTGTTCAGCTGTAGCTTTCTTTGTAAAGTATTATGGTCTTCTAACAACAGCTTTCCTAAATATTTCTTTAGTAAAAAGTGCAGGAAGAATGAAGCTGGGTGTTCATGCGTACTGAAACAGAAACGGGACGGAAACGTCAAGACCCTTGAAGTAGTGAAATAGAAAGAATATTTTGTCGTTTGTACGACAGATAATGGTGGGAAATGCCGTTTCCGTGCGTGTGGAAACACTCTTTGTTTTTACTACTACTAGATGGATGTTTGACGCTTCCGTTGCCATTTCCGTTGCCGTACACATGAAAACGCAGCTTTAGGTGGTGTTAGGGTAACGCAAATCCGAGTTAATTGCCTGTCCTAGAAGATAGGTCACCTTTCCGTATTAATTCACCACTACAGACGGCGTGACCGAAAAGGATGTAATTGTAGAGAAAACCAACGAGACCTGGAGGGGGGATCCTATAATAGTGTTGACATGCCGGGCCAGAGGTACTCCTCCGCCAAAACTGGTCTGGACCAAGGAGGACGGGATCGGTGTCCGGCGACAACTGAGGTCAGTGGACTGGAACATCAGGGTCAGCCAGCTGGTTCTCGGCGTTGCTGTTTCTGGAAATTCTGGTGTTTACAGGTAATGTAAATGTAGTGTAACGTAATGTAATAGTATAGACCCTTTTAATTTACCGTCCTCCATATCACGTGATTTGCAAACCAAATGGCGGCGTGCCCCACTTTTAGGGTGGAAGCGGTGGACAACGGTCGAACGATGCCATCCTCTTGTTGAGCACCCAACTGTACAAACCCGTTACGTGCTGGTTCTGGCATAAAAATGCACCTTTGCTTTGAATGTGCACATATTCAGACTCCATCATCAAGGCAAGTTGAGGTATTTGCCCTACACGGTGCTTTTCGAAGCCGTGCGGCTCCCCGCAAACAACCGTAACGCGGAAGTTGAAAGGGTCTATAGCGTTCAAATCCACACACACACACACAAAAGAAATGATGTGCTCTAAGCACAGAGCTAAAATTAAAAACAGGATTAACATAAGATCATTTCACCATGCTCCCACTCACACACATTAACAAACACTTGATCTACTCTCATCCTCAAACCTCTGAGACCAAAAAGAGACATCAGTCTGTTTCAGTGAAAGCAGTCCTGAACAATTCAATTAAATATTTTTCAATGTGACGATGCTGACACTTTTCCTGGACGGTGACAACGCTGATGTTGTTCCACAATTTAGGCCCACCAATAGAAAAAGCCTTTTCACCAAGCGACAGTATGATCGTGGGTGTCTCATTAAGTTTCGCTTCTACTGATCTTAAAGTGCGTGATGGCTGGTATGATTCCACTAGTTGTGAAAGACATTCTGGGGCTCTTTTGTATTTGTATTTTGTATTTGTATTTGTATAACTCTTTAATCCCATTTGGGAAATTTGGCTTTGTGCCATTGCAGCCCAATTATAACTGAAGCAGGCACGACATCGCAAAAGTGCAGGGCCGGTCGGCGGTGTTTTTTTTTATTATGGGGGGGGGGGCAGGTGAGGGAGGATCAGAAGAGGAGGGAATGGTGGGGATGAATTTTTATTTAATTTTGTCAGGGCAGCGGCCTGTTCGGCCTGCTCTTTTCGATTTCCAACTGCCAAGGTATCTTTAACGTGTGCAACGTGCACACGGGCCCTCCGAATTTTTTTGTCCTTATCGGAGAAGACTGGGTACTCGATCCTACCCGCCCAATAGGATCAGGGACATGAAAATTTGAGAAAAATCCCAAACTTCCAACATGCCTGCACCGGCCGGGTTTTGAACCCAGGACCCTTGGCATGTGAGGCGAGCACCTTGCCTCTTGACCACCTTGTCCCCGGAGAATTTGGAGGCTTGAAATGATTTGGCAAATGCCTCAATGTTTAAACGCATTATCACCCAACTTAATGGTGTCCATGTTCACAATGGCTTGGCGCCATCTAACAGATTAACTGACTTTTTTTTTAAAATTTTAAACAGATGTACCGCTACCAACGTAGTCAAGGGCCAGGTACATATCGTTTCTCGAGACATCAACGTTGTTATTGGTGAGTTTCCCGATAGTCGTTTACGTTATGGGACCGTATTCTCATTACAAAGCCGAATAGGGAAATTATACTGAAACTCAAATTGTCTACGGTTACATAGATGGTTGGTGGGCGGTTCTGGTAGGATCTCCGTGTGTCCAATCATCCTGCTAGTGCTACATTCTGTTTTGCTTCTTCCTAGCACGATATGGTCATTATTGTGTGGACGTGCTTTCTCCAAATTCAAATTCTAATTGACTACAATTACATCGGGGAGTTGG
>OZ007581.1:29967168-30009668 GCA_963931925.1 Onchidella celtica
ACAAAAAATACATTTCCCAAATCAGGGCTAAAAAGGACCCTTTTGAGAGCCTACGAAGAAAGAACAGAAAAAGGCCAGACGGAAACAAGAAACGCAACAAAGAAATAACAACAACAACAAAAAGGAGGTGTAAATGCAAACTAATGAAAGCCAAGCGCAAGCCTCAAAAAGGAAAGATTGCTCCCCCACCATGTCATAACTCTGGTCTAAACATTAAGCCCTTTTGGTCGTTTAGGGAGAAAGACTAGAAAGACAAGAAAAGTCCCGACGGAAATAAGATAAGATAACAATCGCTTGAATTTCTCTTTCAGAGTGTTAGCACATACATGGTGCACACATCTTGCGTATCATTACCTAAGTCAAAATTGGGCAAAAAGAAAAAGTTGTGTGTAGCGAAGCCCTGCGTGAGAAATAAAACCCAAAACGATACAAAGCAAACTAAAGAGAAGACAGAAAATACACAAATTTTCGGCTTTCGCCTTTTTCAAGTGAAAAAAATAACAAAACAACAAAAACAAACGAACAATAAAAGATTTCAACAGGAAATGTATAGAATCGAAGCAAAACAGGATAATTATGTTACTTAACTGCGAGTTCTTGCTTCGTTAGCAGCACCAAAGCCCCACCGTCTGCCACATGCAAAACGTATCACAACTCAGTCAATTCAGTACCGGGCATACATGGAGTGTCATGGTCAAGAACCTTAATGAAATGTGGCACACATTTAGTTCAAATGTCTTGCTGAAGCGAACGGCAGATCTTCTGTATCGTTTTCTGTTTGTTTCAATAATAATAATCATATAATAATGGAGCTTGGGCCCAACTTTGTTCCCGCAAAGGCTTTTTTACAACGCAACGTAGAGAAATGAAACTTGGCACATGTATGTAAAATTTATTAAGCCTGTACGTGTCGAGCTCATTTTTTCCCGAAACTCTTTACTTTTCCCAGAAATTCAGTTATAATTTTCAGTTATCAATTCATGATTGCGAATACGACGTGATAATGTACTTCCGTCAATTTCGTCATTTCCGCCTCTTACCGGAAATGTAAACTAGAGTTCACGATCCAGCCACGCCAAGAAAACTTTGATAGTGATACCGAGTATAGTGTTATACAGATGAGGTGAGTGCCATTCATTCATACCAAGAAAACTGTGCGTAAATATTTAGATCATTTTTTACGAACACATGAGCCCATGAAAAATGCTCGGTGCGCACTACTGTGCACTGTGTACTACGGTAATACTATCCTATCTATCTATTGATCGCCGATTTTATGTGGATGTCCTAAAGTGTCTCGACATCAATGTCTTTGTGCTGATTCCTTTCGGTCTGGAGTGGTGAGCTTTGTTTTTTACCATCCGAAGAATGGGGCAGTCACTAGTAATAATAATGGATGGCATTTATATAGCGCATATCGATTTAAAATGCTCTATGAGCTTTACAGAAGCAACATGTCAACCACAGGGCAGAATGGAGCGCCTGCGAAGCGCTCAACACACTAAACTGCTTCTTTCTTTCTCCCTGTCTCGCTCAATATCTCTCTCTCTACCTCTCTCTATCTCAGAGCAAATTGTAACGCAGCCTGTTAGGCGCAGTTCACAACTCACAACAGTTCACAACTCACAACTCAAATAAAATTTGAATATTTATTAATAATAATATATATTTAATAATGAATAATAAAGTTTGTTGTTGCTGGTGGGGGGATGATATGGATAAATTTTAACCTGTTTTAATCATGTGTATTATTCTGTTGCTCCTGGATGATCTAGGAATTCAATGAAACAGAGGATGGTGGCTGTCATTTAAGATGGATATGAATTTCTTTACACAATCATTTGATTACAGGTGGAAACACAACAAGGAAACAACGAGATGGCAACAGGTGACAGCAAGCCTTGAAAAGGAAAGATCTCTCATCAATCTTGTTATAAAATTGCACAGGAACAAAAGAGATGACCTGAGACAACATCACGGGGTTAAGTTTTGGGGTGAGAGACAATACCATGGTATCTTGTACTAATAGACTTCAATATTTATGATCCTATCTTCTCATCTCCTAATCAGTATTTTAACAATTTTTACTACTGTTTGAGAGAGAGAGAGAGAGAGAGAGAGAGAGAGAGAGAGAGAGAGAGAGAGAGAGAGAGAGAGAGAGAGAGAGAGAGAGAGAAAGAGAGAGAGAGAGAGACCTAATCAGTATATTAACAATTTTTACTACTGTTTGAGAGAGAGAGAGAGAGAAAGAGAGAGAGAGAGAGAGAGCGAGCGAGAGCGAGAGAGAGAGAGAGAGAAAGAGTTTTTCTTGTTTCTTCTGCTGTTGTTGTTTTTTTTTAACTGATATTATTCTTAATTAATAATTTTAAAATATTTTTTAAAGAAATTTGGACTATACTGTGAAATTTGAATATTAATTTCAATATTTCGCTTTGTCGTCTCTTTGGTACATCAGGACGCATTTTTACTATTTTAGATCAACAGACGCGAGACTTCTTGAGACAGTCACATTCAGGTTGTCGCTGGGTGAAAAAGCTTTTTCTGTTGGTGGGCCTAAATTGTGGAACAACATCAGGAAAAGTAAAAACATCGTCACATTTAAGAACAGGCTAAAAACTGAATTGTTTAGGACTGTTTTCATTGAAACTGAATGATGTCACTTTTTGGTTTCTGAGGTTTGACGGTGAGAGTAGATCAAATGTTTTTTGATATTGTGTGGGTGGGTACACGATGGACTGATCTTATGTTAATCCTGTTTTAAGTTTTGGTTCAACAATCAGCGCCTTAGAGCACAGAATTTTTTTCTGAATTTGAGCTCTATGCAACTTAATTATTATATTACATTACATAAATTACATTACATTACATGAATAAACTTTACTTTTACCTCTGTTGAGACATTATTATTATTTGCGTGTTTGTGCGTGCGTGTGTGTGTGTGTGTGAGAGAGAGATTTAATTTATTTATTGCCACTGACATCGACACAATACAGGTAACAGTGTAGTACTACTCAGGTAACAGTGTAGTACTACTCAGGTAACAGTGTAGTACTACTCAGGTAACACTGTAGTACTACTCAGGTAACAGTGTTGTACCACTCCCGTCGACTTAGGATGACAAGGCTCTAACTCCGTTCCGTCAATGTTTGTGAAATGGAAAATTGCAGTTCCATGTCATCAAAGTTTTTAGAGCAAAGAATGTTTTTTCTTTTCGCGAAATATCATAAAAACCACAGAAAAACTGTAGCAGGGCTATAAGTAAAGTCAAAATACAACTTTTTCTTTCTGCCCAATTTTGACTTTTTTTCTTTTCAGTAATACTTACATTACTTACAAATTACACACCGAATCTTCTTGACACTTTGACTCACATTGGAGAAGGCCCGTAGAAGTAGTGCGTAACTCAGTTCAGCCAAAAAGTGGAGATAAAACCTTGCCTTTCTAACGGGATGATATGTCACTAAAGAGGTCTATAACGGTGAGGTGAACATCCTTTATGAATATACGCAATATCACGTTCTCTAACTGCATGATAACTTACATGTTTACTAACCAGGACCAAAAACGCCATTCATAGATTCAAATGAGCACAGATAGGCAGTTTGTCATAGTGAGTCCCGGCGAGCAACAGCCGATTTGGATGCACCATCTGGTCAGTTGGTGATATCACAACATTGGTCTTTTTTTTAGTGAGCCTCAACTAGTCGACCGATCAAAATCTGCTGTTGCCTGCACCTTGACTGACATAAAGAATCTGAAGACTTGATTTTGACGATATTTGGCCCATCCATAAAATAATAATATGTAGACTAATTTTGAGGATATCTGACCCATCCATTGCGTGACTTTTGACCCTGAGAACATTGAACAGAGCTGGACTGACCTAAATACGACTGTACACTCTTGCGCCAGCAGCACAGTTGGTTTTCCTGTCCGCAAGCACCAGGACTGGTTCAATGATAATGATAATGAAATCAAAGTGCTCATCAAAGAAAAAAATAGTCTCATCCAAGCTCACTGCAGTGACCCCTCTTCCACAGCAAAAGCTGATGCACTGCGTGCATGTAAGGGTGTACTCCAGAAGAAGCTGAGGAAAATGAAAAATGACTGGCTAGAAGAGCGAGTAAGAGAAACTCAGAAATATGCTGACACAAACAACACTAGAAAGTTCTTTGAGAGCCTCCGAGCTGTGTTTGGACCATCCCGCTCTGGCACTACGCCACTTCTTGCGTCAGATGGTTCAACACGCATTGTTGAATTGAATGCCATAATTCAGCGCTGGGCAGAACATTTCGGAGGTGTGCTAAATCGGCCGTCAAATATAAATACTGAGTCCATTGACCGCCTCCCTCAGACTCCTATTAATGCAGCTCTTGCCAAGCCATTCACAGCAAATGAGACCCGGACTGCCACAAATCAGATGTCCTTTAACAAATCACCAGGCGTGGATTCAATTCCTGCTGAGGTGTATGCCTTCGGTGGAGAAAAGCTTATTGAAAGGCTGACCGAGTTGTTCAATCATATGTTGAAGGCAGGGAAGCTGCCACAGGACTTCAAAGATGCTTCAATCATCCATCTGTACAAAAACAAAGGGGACAGCCAAGTCTGTGACAACCATCGGGGAATCTCTCTACTTTCAATTGCTGGCAAAATATTGGCAAGAATGCTTGTGAATCGCCTTCTTGATCACCTCTCGTCAAATGACTTGCTTCCCGAGAGCCAATGTGGCTTTCGTAAAGAGAGGGGAACGGCGGATATGATCTTTGCTGCCAGACAGATTCAGGAAAAATGCATGGAACAAAATAAAGCGCTGTACATCACATTTGTTGACCTCACAAAAGCATTTGACACAGTGTGTCGTGAAGGCCTCTGGAAAATCTTGGCGAAGTTTGGGTGTCCACCCGAATTCATCACAATAGTGCGCCAGTTTCATGATGGCATGCAAGCTGCAGTCAAAAGTAACGGCAGTGTTTCAGAGCCCTTTGCTGTCACAAATGGGGTCAAACAGGGTTGTGTCTTAGCCCCAACTCTGTTCAGCATCATGTTCTCTGCAATGCTACAAGAAGCCTTTAGCTCTCCTCCTCAAGGGGTAAGCATCAAGTACCGAACTGATGGCAGTCTATTCAACCTCAGGAGACTTCAGGCAAAAACCAAAACCAAAAGTACTCAAGTCTGTGGCCTACTATTTGCTGATGATTGTGCACTTCTGGCACACGATGAGGATAGCATGCAAAACTGTGTTGATAAGTTCTCTAGTGCCTGTGACAACTTTGGCCTCACAATAAGCACAAAGAAGACGGAAGTGCTCCATCAGCCTACTCCAGACGACAAGTATCCTGTGACCCCAAATATCAAAGTCCATGACAGTCTTCTGAAGGTGTCGGAGAACTTCACCTATCTTGGCAGTACACTGTCTTCCACGGCTCGTGTTGATACTGAAATTCCCTCAAGAATCAGCAAAGCCAGCTCTGCATTTGGCAGGCTTCGAAAGAGAGTGTGGGATGTTGCCGGCATTCGCACAGACACTAAGCTGAAAGTGTACAATGCTGTGGTCCTTCCCACCCTACTCTATGGGGCTGAAACCTGGACAGTGTACCAATCGCATGCCAGAAAACTAAATCACTTTCATCTGGCCTGCCTTAGAAAGATCCTAAGGATCAAATGGCAGGATAAAATTCCAGACACTGAGGTCCTCAATCGTGCCAAGGAATTGAGCATCTTCTGCCACCTGAAAAAAATTCAGCTACGTTGGGCAGGACATGTTGTCAGAATGCCCGACTCCAGACTCCCTAAGCAAATCTTCTTCTCTGAGCTCTCCAATGGAACGAGGAATGTTGGGGCCCCAAAGAGACGTTACAAAGACACTCTCAAGCAATCACTGAAGGCCTTTGCCATTGATGTGAGTGAGTGGGAAAAGCTCTCGCTTGATCGAGCAAATTGGAGGGCGGCCCTTACCAGAGGCAGCAAAGCATGGGAAGCTGACAGAGTCCAGCAGGCTATCAAAAAAAGAGAACGGCGCAAGAAAAGGCCCAGTGGTACTGAACCAACGGAGCACTCTTGTCACTTATGCGGAAGGGTCTTCAGGGCAAAAATAGGACTTATCAGTCACATGAGAAGCCATAAGTCATGAAAGAACAGTCTTTCCATTCTGTCCTCTGTGTCCTTTAGTTCTCTTTATTGTCCATGTGTTGAAATTCTCAACAATTTCTGTTCTTTATTCCTCTGGTGTTGTTAAGGTCATCATCATACCTGATGGACGAACTATTATTATTATTATTATTAATTTGAAGTGAAAAAGCCTAAGTCTACTTTCACGAGATGCATTTTTTGCTATCATAAAATATTTTGTTATATCTATATCCAACTTTCTTTTCCAAAAGCTCACTCCACAAATAGTGCCATCTCTCGTGTTTAAAAACGAATTTCGTATCTGCTTATTAGTTTTGGCAAAGAAAGATTCTACATGTTCAGGCAGCTTACGAGCTCTCTCTATGGCTTCCTTAATCATGTCCTTTGTGACCCTGTTTAGTAATTCCCTCTGGTTTTCTGTAAAGGCATTTGTCATTGCATTATATTCAAACAGTAGTCCCGGATAATTTCCTGTCTTTTCCTGTATTATCTCCCTTCTAATTACCCCTTCCTCATTCCATGTTATGTACATATCTAACATTTGCTTCAACCCATTTTGGGAAAAAAAGGAGTTTTCTTTTATATTGAAACAGTGTATTATTAAATAAAGGTTGATTTAATAAATCTTGTTTTGAAAGGTTATCCATATCGTATTCTACTACTTTTGTATCCTTGGCCTCTATCCAGGTACTAGCTACGGTTCTCCAGAATAAAGATGCGATAGTATTTATTTTTACCTTACGTTTGATGCTAAAATTACCTTCTACGAAGTATTTGCTCCCTCCCAATTGTGAGAAAAAGTGTTCCGAAGTATTTACACAGCCTTCATTCGTTGTATTACTTTTCGATGTCACCCATTTCATCCATTTCATTAGAAACACTTTCTGCTGATCCTTTAAACTAATCATACCTAAACCCCCTTTAGAGAATTCTTTGCAAATTACAGTTCTTTTTACCTTCTCAAATGCTTTCTTATTTGAATATTTTTTCTGCCAAATGAATTTAAATATCTTAGAATCTATTTCTTGCAATATATTTTGCGGTAAACTCAGGGACTGTATTATATAGCTCAACTGTGACAATAGAAGGCTCTTTACCACAGTTATTTTACCATAACATGATAAATTACGTCTTTTCCATCTTTGAATGATTTCTTCAATTTTTCTTATCCTTTCATTCCAGTTCTCTTCTACGCATGATATTTCTTGATCAGCATTAAAAAAAAATGCCCAGTATTTTCATATTATCTCCTTTCTTAAGCCACGATATTCCCATATCACTAGTTCCCACAATCCTATCACCTATTTCCATCCCCTTGCATTTGTTTTTATTTAATTTCAACCCTGAGAATTCCCCACATCTTTCGATGTCTCTAAGAGCTTCTTTCAAATCATTAGTATGGTTTACCATCAATATTACATCATCTGCATATTGGTATAATTTATTATCCAAGGTATTTTTCAATTGTATGCATTTTATATGCGGATTATATCTTACCTTAATGGCCATAATTTCTGCCACTAAAATAAAAAGTAGAGGGCTGACACAACAGCCTTGCCTCACTCCGCGTTCCGTTTTAAACCAGTTTGAGACCCAGCCTCCATTTTTTACACAGCTTTCAGTATTTCGTATCAATGTTTTAATATATTGAATAAAGTTATTGCCAAAATTGAAAGCTTCAAGTGCATATATGATTGCTTTTTTATCAATACTATCGAACGCCTTTTGGAAATCTAGCGAGACTAAGATACCTGCCCCATCTTCCTCCTTCCTTACCAAGGTCATACAATCATCTATAGTACGAATCAGATTTGAGATCGATCTGCCTTTGATAAAACCCACCTGATTATTATGTATAAGTTTCTCCATAACCCTTTGAAGTTTCAGCGCTAACCATTTAGAGAAAATTTTATAATCTGTATTAGTAAGACTCACTGGTCTCCAATTATTTATATTATTTCTCTCTAAGTTGTTGTTTCCCTTATGCAGCAGTGTAATTACGCCCCTTTTTTGCGTTGTTGTAAGCTCTCCCTTTATCACTGAGTCGGACAGACTTTCCCACAACAATGTCTTAAGTCGTCCCCAGAAACACTTACAGAAGGGAGTCGTCAGTCCATCACTTCCAGGTGCTGACTCATTATTAAGTTTAGATTGTGCATATCCAAGTTCTTCTACTGTAATCTTATCTTCCATTATTTCTTTTTCGCTTTCATCTAATACTGGGTATTCAATATTTTCTAAATAGCTATTCAATAATGACTTTATATCGGTTTCTGCACTCTGTTTCTTATACAAGTTTTCAAAAAACTGTCGAATCTGATTCAATATTTCTAATGGTTTTTTGAGGGCGTTATCATTCACTCTTAGTTCGTATAAAGTGTTTGCAATCCCCTTTCTCTTTTCTAATGATAGGAAGTATTTTGTGTTCTTTTCGCCCTCCTCTATCCACTTAACTCTCGATCTTATCTGAGCCCCCCTTGCTTTGTATAAAAGAAATACTTCTAAGTTCTGTTTTAAGATTGTCATTTCTTTTTGTAGGTTTTCATTACTCGGTTCTGCGAGTAGCTGCTTATTTATCCTTTCAATATCTAGTTCTAAATCTCGTTCTTTATTTTTCCTGAGCTGTTTCTTTGTTTTCGAATATTGTATGCAGAAAGATTTCATCTCAGTTTTAAAAGTTCCCATCTAACAGTTGGTTCAAGCTCTAAGTTGTCCCGAATAAAAACGTCAATGAGCATATTCATTTCCAGAATGAAATTATCATCTTCCAGCAGTGAGTTGTTGAATTTCCAGATTGATGGTCCTTTTTTAAATGAAGCAGTACATATTTTTGCTATGACCCCTTTGTGGTCGCTGAGTGTAACAATTTCATGATAAGCATTTTCGATGTGGGCTAATAGGTTGTTATCACAAAATATGTAATCTAACCTTCTAGCTATGAAAGGTGTTTTTCTGGCCCAAGTGTAGTACTTTTCAGCCCCATGGTAGCAACGCCACGCGTCGAACAAGTCTAGCATGTCAGTCATTTTGTGCAGCTCGAGGATTTCTTTTCGATCATGTGGCTCTCCAGCTACAATATCTAGGTTATTATCCCGAACGATATTAAAGTCTCCACATATTATCTTATTATTAAATAAAGACAGTGTTTGGGTCAGCTGAGATATAAAAGATACTTTTTCTGCTTTCATTACTGGGCCGTATATGTTGAAGATGGAGAATTCTGATCCCCGTATTTTAATATTGATACCTAAAACCCGCGCTGATGAATACACCAGTCTGATTTCTTCGAAACTAAGATTTTTATTGATGAGTATGATTTGGCCTTTATGTTGGATGAACTACGAGTGGCTAATGTGGTTACTGCGTGGGTTCAATAGTAACTCCCTTAAGGATACACAGGATTAACAAACACAGGGTTCTGCTGGCAATCTTATTTATTCAAAAGCCCAAAAAAAAGGTATCGCTACCAAAAGGCATAGGGAAAACCCTATCAAGAAAAGGAAAAAGAAACCCAGAAAAAGAAAAGAAACCCAGAAAAGAAGCCCCAAAAAAAGAAGCCCAACCAGCCATAAGCTGGAACAAGAGAAAAAGACAAAAATATGATTAGGATATAATGACAACATTAATCAGGCAATCAATGGTGGACATACATATTAATAGTATTAAGTATTAAATCAAACAACAACAACATAATATAGAATTTAAGCAATAACCAACTGGATATGTATGCATGGAATAAAATAGCGCTAAGGTTAATGAATAACAACTACAAGTGGCTATATCACATACACAAGGAGTTTCCTAGTACACTGGCAACATAAACCAATGTACCAATCATAGTATGAAGGACATAACAAATGAAGGGGCAAGAACACAATAGCTTCGCTCCACTGAGCCGGTGTACAGCACATCCAGAGTGGCCATTCCATAAAATAATAACGCAGTGGCCAACATGGCCCACTGACCGTCCATAACACAGACGCTGCATCCCAATGCAGGCCATCCTCATAGGCCCACTCCCATTATTAGTACTAACCCGCCCCAGGGCTATTGTATTGGTTACTTCCCTTCCCAATCGATACTCAAGGGTCATGCCCTTTGACCTTAGCCGCGGAGCTATGCCGCCAGGCTAACATGTGTATGACACACCACTAGATACATAAAGTAATGTGTACATTCCTTAAAATGAAACCGTCCTTCACACACTTACGAAACTCATAGAAGCATAATACATCTGGATAACTATAATACATGCACATGATATATATATATGTGTCGGCGAGACTCATTGCAACATGTGTAGACTCACTGAAACATTGTTCATCCGCCGCCGCACATAGGACAATCCTGGGGCTCACACGTGTGAGGCCCAACTAATATTATACATCTCCAATAGGCCTACATGTAATTAATTACACATCTTAAACATTAAACACACAATCACAATCACACTGCTCTCTATAGCATAGTGGTACTGGCAAGGTACACAAATACCCGTAATACAATCAAGTGTGTAGTGCCGCTCGCTATAACATAAGTCATCCACATCAACATGTCAGGAAATCCTCACTGCCTACCACAACAAGGCAATGCTACACACACACTATATATATGCACACAAGCAAATCGTGATAGCTTGGTTAGCGAGCCATCATTATCATCTAGCACCGCAAACGTTAACTTTGACAATAAAGTCACAATATCAAGACACTGCGCTGCATCGCGCATCTTACACGTCCAATGACAATGGCAATTACCGTTGAGCCGGACTCATAATAGTCTCTGTAGATCAGCATTCTCTACGCGGCATCCAAGAAAGGGGGGGGGGGTGCGCAAATTAAAGTCACTTCTAATATAATAGTCTCCAACTTACCCAAAGTCTCTCTGCTACTGGCGCAACTGGACTAGGCCATGTTTTGGGCGAGGCGCGCCACGGCAGGCCGCCGCCGGTCTAGGTTCACTGTGCTGTCGGCTCTTGTCTCTGCGTCTTTGATGGAGTGTGCTGACCACTCGAACTGGCATCTTATTTATGAGCCCGCGCGGACGTCCGAGAGAGCTATTACGTAGTCTCGTTTTGGACAAGTGAAAGGCTCGGACATTGAGTCCAGCCGAACAACATAACCGGTTAGGGTCCTAACACAATCGAATTTACAGTACGGTTAAAAGGGTGCACACAAAAGTCAATTAGGTATCCCAGTAAACTGCAGAAATTACTCTAACGACCCCTCCAGCAATAATTGAATAAATTTGACCCAGGTTGGATTTATCGGGGATAACATGCGTCTAACTCGTGGTTTACTTTAAATCCGAGATCCTCTTATTAATTATTTCAATAGGACCCGTGCATCAAAGTACAACGAAATTGGTACCGTTATAAAGTAGAAACTTGGTGCTAAAATTCTAACTGACTACTTTTACCAGAAACCCGGTAATAGTTTTAATATAAATTTTCAAAGTGTCAGGACTAACAACATTTGCCAGATTTGTGCGGGATACTTTCGTCCATTAATACGACGTATCTCCATTGATAACAAACGTTATCATGAGTACCTATTTTGTACCGATAGGGTATTGTCTACTCTCAAAAATGAATTCGGGTTCCCGTCTTTCTGTCGGTGGATAACAACGAGTGAGCGAGTTGTAAGAAACTCAAAGCCATGATATAAGAGTTGGAAGCCCGGTGGTCAACATTTCCAACTGACCAATCAAAATGCGCGCTTTTCACCGTGATGTGAATAACGGGTCCCGCGCTAGTATTACAAGGGAAATAATCCAATTAATGGTACTCGGCCAAGTGTCCCTAAACTACTATGAGTGGCCGTCCCTCACTCACGCACTAGAGCTACCATGAAAGCACATTAAAAATAAAAAGTCGTTCATCCTCTCACATTCTCCCCTGCTAAGTCACGTAGTCCCTTACGTGACACATACATCAATTCAAAGGGTTTACAAAAGACCACTGAAGGTATAAACAAACTCTAAGGGGCTATGATACCATCACTTAGAGTAGAACAATTGCAAATTACACACAGTGAACCGAAGTACAACAATGGTCCATCCTCTTTATAACTACTAACAGGTGGCGTGAACCGGCTAAGTTACTACTGGCATCCTGAAGATGTACACAACAGTCTCAGCTCTGGCTGTAGCAAGTTACATCATATGGACAAAACAACAGGTCCCAGACCTGCAACGGTGGTCCCAGACCACTATCAGGGTTAACGTAGGATCGAACAGTACAAAAAAAGACAATATGCTATAAGGGCACTAGTGCAATGAAAAGGCAAGGTAACCATAGGCATTAAAAGTCATTGTAACTAAGCTGTGGAGAAAGCCAACATGGGCATACTCTCTAACTTAAAATCTTGAGGCGGAGCTCCCTTGGATTCGGTGGTCTATCATCTGGCCTGATGGAAACTCGGGGGGGGGGGGTCTTGATGGGTGCGCTCCCCTGCTCTTTCTGCACTCACAGTCAATGTCTAATGTTAATCACTAATAAGAGTCAGAGGTCCAATCTCTGGGGTTGTCTGTGTGGGCGGCTGGACCTTCGCACAGGAGGTAGGCGCTGGGAAGTTGTCATCCCAGGTTGAGGGTCCGGTCGGGCTGCAGGTGGCTGGCGGGGGTGGTGGGCTGGGAGTACCAGACACTGGTCGACGCAGGCTGCGGGGGCGGAGGTTGCGGATACGTGTAGATTGCGGGATGAAATACCCTGTTGACTGCAGTGGGATGGGTGGTGTACACAGGGCTGGGACACAGGTCCTGAATCTTGAGTTGATGTTGGAGGGCGTTGGTCTTCGTGGCTCCCTGGTTCCTATGGGGTGGGGCAGGGGTTGGCTGGCTGGCTGGGCCTCAAACTAAAAATTTCCACGGCTGGGTTCTCAACACTACAAACTAACCCTTCTGTGTATCCCACTTCTGACACCAGAAAATGTTGGATGGACTACGAGTGGCTAATGTGGTTACTGCGTGGGTTCAATAGTAACTCCCTTAAGGATACACAGGATTAACAAACACAGGGTTCTGCTGGCAATCTTATTTATTCAAAAGCCCAAAAAAAAGGTATCGCTACCAAAAGGCATAGGGAAAACCCTATCAAGAAAAGGAAAAAGAAACCCAGAAAAAGAAAAGAAACCCAGAAAAGAAGCCCAAAAAAAAGAAGCCCAACCAGCCATAAGCTGGAACAAGAGAAAAAGACAAAAATATGATTAGGATATAATGACAACATTAATCAGGCAATCAATGGTGGACATACATATTAATAGTATTAAGTATTAAATCAAACAACAACAACATAATATAGAATTTAAGCAATAACCAACTGGATATGTATGCATGGAATAAAATAGCGCTAAGGTTAATGAATAACAACTACAAGTGGCTATATCACATACACAAGGAGTTTCCTAGTACACTGGCAACATAAACCAATGTACCAATCATAGTATGAAGGACATAACAAATGAAGGGGCAAGAACACAATAGCTTCGCTCCACTGAGCCGGTGTACAGCACATCCAGAGTGGCCATTCCATAAAATAATAACGCAGTGGCCAACATGGCCCACTGACCGTCCATAACACAGACGCTGCATCCCAATGCAGGCCATCCTCATAGGCCCACTCCCATTATTAGTACTAACCCGCCCCAGGGCTATTGTATTGGTTACTTCCCTTCCCAATCGATACTCAAGGGTCATGCCCTTTGACCTTAGCCGCGGAGCTATGCCGCCAGGCTAACATGTGTATGACACACCACTAGATACATAAAGTAATGTGTACATTCCTTAAAATGAAACCGTCCTTCACACACTTACGAAACTCATAGAAGCATAATACATCTGGATAACTATAAAACATGCACATGATATATATATATGTGTCGGCGAGACTCATTGCAACATGTGTAGACTCACTGAAACATTGTTCATCCGCCGCCGCACATAGGACAATCCTGGGGCTCACACGTGTGAGGCCCAACTAATATTATACATCTCCAATAGGCCTACATGTAATTAATTACACATCTTAAACATTAAACACACAATCACAATCACACTGCTCTCTATAGCATAGTGGTACTGGCAAGGTACACAAATACCCGTAATACAATCAAGTGTGTAGTGCCGCTCGCTATAACATAAGTCATCCACATCAACATGTCAGGAAATCCTCACTGCCTACCACAACAAGGCAATGCTACACACACACTATATATATGCACACAAGCAAATCGTGATAGCTTGGTTAGCGAGCCATCATTATCATCTAGCACCGCAAACGTTAACTTTGACAATAAAGTCACAATATCAAGACACTGCGCTGCATCGCGCATCTTACACGTCCAATGACAATGGCAATTACCGTTGAGCCGGACTCATAATAGTCTCTGTAGATCAGCATTCTCTACGCGGCATCCAAGAAAGGGGGGGGGGGTGCGCAAATTAAAGTCACTTCTAATATAATAGTCTCCAACTTACCCAAAGTCTCTCTGCTACTGGCGCAACTGGACTAGGCCATGTTTTGGGCGAGGCGCGCCACGGCAGGCCGCCGCCGGTCTAGGTTCACTGTGCTGTCGGCTCTTGTCTCTGCGTCTTTGATGGAGTGTGCTGACCACTCGAACTGGCATCTTATTTATGAGCCCGCGCGGACGTCCGAGAGAGCTATTACGTAGTCTCGTTTTGGACAAGTGAAAGGCTCGGACATTGAGTCCAGCCGAACAACATAACCGGTTAGGGTCCTAACACAATCGAATTTACAGTACGGTTAAAAGGGTGCACACAAAAGTCAATTAGGTATCCCAGTAAACTGCAGAAATTACTCTAACGACCCCTCCAGCAATAATTGAATAAATTTGACCCAGGTTGGATTTATCGGGGATAACATGCGTCTAACTCGTGGTTTACTTTAAATCCGAGATCCTCTTATTAATTATTTCAATAGGACCCGTGCATCAAAGTACAACGAAATTGGTACCATTATAAAGTAGAAACTTGGTGCTAAAATTCTAACTGACTACTTTTACCAGAAACCCGGTAATAGTTTTAATATAAATTTTCAAAGTGTCAGGACTAACAACAATTGCCAGATTTGTGCGGGATACTTTCGTCCATTAATACGACGTATCTCCATTGATAACAAACGTTATCATGAGTACCTATTTTGTACCGATAGGGTATTGTCTACTCTCAAAAATGAATTCGGGTTCCCGTCTTTCTGTCGGTGGATAACAACGAGTGAGCGAGTTGTAAGAAACTCAAAGCCATGATATAAGAGTTGGAAGCCCGGTGGTCAACATTTCCAACTGACCAATCAAAATGCGCGCTTTTCACCGTGATGTGAATAACGGGTCCCGCGCTAGTATTACAAGGGAAATAATCCAATTAATGGTACTCGGCCAAGTGTCCCTAAACTACTATGAGTGGCCGTCCCTCACTCACGCACTAGAGCTACCATGAAAGCACATTAAAAATAAAAAGTCGTTCATCCTCTCACATTTACTTCTGTTTGTACCAGCGGAATAGAACATCTCTCCTCCCCATTCTTTCTTCCACTCCTCTCCCTGGTCATCCGTAACATGCGTTTCTTGTAAACATGCGATATCGTACTTTCTGCATTTTAAAAAAATAATTGTACGTTTAATTTTTTTTATTTAGGCCTCTGCAGTTCAGAGACAATACAAGCATGGGGTTTTTTCTGAAAGCGTAGTCCTTTATCGGTCCTTGTCGTTTCCCGGTGGTCACACACAAGGGGGGTTCAAATTAGGTTTCCTTTCCCTGCTGGCTGTGCTCGCAGCCTTCTGTTTCCTCCTCCTCCTGTCTCCTCAATTTTTCATTTGGTGAATCAATTGTGTCGCCGGCTCTTTTGTTCTGTAGGCTGTGTGAGCGTTGTTGTCCTCGACACGACATACTCCGTGAGCGGTTTAACATCATTTGTTTAATGTTTGTTTGTTTACCTGTTCCTCGTTCACCTGTTCTGTCTTTTGTTTTTGGCCTACTGTTGTGTGTTCCCTGGCTAGTTGTATCTGCATAAGTAGGTGAGCGAATACTTGTGTTTGTTGTGTGCTTGTCTGAGTCGTGCTCTGTGTTTGGAATGTCATTGTGTATCACTGGTATGTTTTCCCCTTTGTCGTTGTCATCGTCAACTGGTGTCCTGTTAGTGTCAATGTTCTTTGGATGTCGTCCTGGTCGGATCTGTTCCCTGTAATAAACCGTCCCTCTCCATATACCTATAGGGATGGACACTTCTAAATTGATTGCAGGGATGTCTGCGTACATAAAACGCCTGCTTGTTTTATACCCAGTCCACCCTCCCTTCTCGTCTCTATAGTGTTCCTCTTTTATTGCTGACCTTAGCACTACCCCTTTGACAGTTAAAGCCTTCTCTATCTCGTCGTTACTGACTGATAGAGATATACCTCCGACGATGATTTTCGTGGTGATTCGTCCTGTGTCCGAGAAAGCAAAGGGCTTTCTTGCCAATAGTGACACCGATTGTCCCATGAATACAATCCCTTCCGTAAGCAGTTTTTGTCTAGCCCCCGCCCCTTTTACATATCCCAAATGGGATTAAAGAGTTATACAAAATACAAATAAATCCTCCACAATCCTCCTTCTCTTCCTATCTCCTTCTTCCCCGAGCTTTTCGTCCTTTTTATTCCCCTTTCCCATCTCGCTTTCTCTCTCTCTCTCTCTCCCTTCCCATCGCCCTCTCTAGCTCCCTCCTTCCCCATTCTGTCTCTCTTTCCGGCCCTCACTGCCAACATCTCTGCTTAAATTCATTCCATTTCCCCTTTTCAAATCTGACATAATTTCTTAGTTGATGACTGAGAGTGCCCTAGATGGTAGTGAAAGAAATCAAGTAAAACTTAACACATGGCTGAATAACTTAAAAGATGATTTTCATCCTAGAAAAAAGATAGAGTATCAGAGCAACCCCTGCTTCAACAAAATGCAAAGAAAAATTGATGACTGTAGGTCAGTGTTAAAAGGACTTTTTGTCCTAAATTCAACGGTTTAAAATATTTTCAGTTTTTTTTTAATGGGCACTTCAAAATTTCAAAAGGACTAGAGCAATGTTTGAAGATAAAAAAAGAAAAAAGTAAGAACAAATTTAGGCTTATTGGGTCATTTTAACCCCCTGCTTCACAGATAGGGTTAAATGGGTACAGAAAACCGGGAGGTAGAGATGATCCCCCAATGAAAGAATTAGAAATTCTTATTTTCCATGTCATCAGATGCTGTTTCCAACAAGACCATTGAGCTGAAGCTCACAAGACCAATGCCGATAGATGAAGGCAGTCATGTGTTACTGGTATGTCGGGCAGAGGGGTATCCCACACCCATGTATTCATGGGGGAAGATGGTAAAAGGTCGGATGGTTTCAGAAACTCGGACCAAAGGGCGTGTGCGGAAGTTTCGTGGAAAACGTGTAGGCAAAGCCAGCCAGCTTACTTTGGACGATGTCAGCGCAGTATCTGACCAGGGGTTATACATGTAAGTTTAATGCAAATTTGACATCATAGCATTTGATTAGTTAATTAGCCAGAGTAGGAGGGAACAAGGAACAGAAAGAGGAGGGGAGAAAAGGAAAGAGAGACACAGAAAGACTAAAGAGAGGAGAGAGAAAGAGAGAGAGAGAGAGAAGAGAATGAGAGAGAGAGAGTTGAAAGGGATCAATCTATTTTATCCTTTTATTTCACACCATCATTTTAATTTTATTTTTGTACATCAATAATATATTCCTAGACCTCAGTCGTTTTGTTTTAAAACATTACCTTCTTTCATATTTTCAATCGAGCTCTTAAATTTGCTTTTCATATATATCATTATTCAGTTTCAATCCCATTAAAAACAAACGGAGCGAATCTACACAGTCATGATTATTATAGAAAGATCATTCATACAATTTTAGCCATGCTTCCTATTGCTCCTCCAGTTGCATGGCAACCAATACCATCAACAAACGGACCTACACAGCAATTAAGGCTATTGAAATGCTTGTCATGGGTAAGTTGAATAGATGAATATTTGACGTCAAATGAAAGTTCGTTAGAGTAGTTCTTTGGTATGAAAAGGAAGACCAAGTACATGGAATGAAGGTACATTAAGAATTCTTTGATGTTAAGTGAACCTTCATAGTAATGATCATGTTCTTGAGGCTATGTCATTGGATTGAACAAACATGACAAACAAACAATGAAACAAATCCATGTTCACCATACCTATACAGTTTCGTGTTGGGCAAAAAAATGTGGGTTATAAGATAACAGTAAAAAGCTGTTTTTAAAATATTACCCTCAAATTTTGTCATATGGGAACTCATGTGCATGTTTATGAGTTTTAGGAATAAAAGAGAAAGTTAACGACATTGCGGCATGCCTTCCAAAAGTCCCCTGTTAAAAGCAAATATTAGTCTTCTACACTTCTGCATGAAGATTGCATGGGAAAAAACGACTGAAATCACAAAGGCTGATTGCCTAAATGATCCATCCTATGTACAAGCTTGGCTCATCAGCCTCGTCTCTGTGAAACAAAAGTTTGGGAAAACCATTTGCAGTGTCCAAGTATTAGAAAGCATCCTTTAACCCTTTCCCTATGGGCCAGCATTCCATGTCTGGACGAAGCACTGCCTGGGTTTGCACGCCATACTTTACTGTGCATTTGTGAACAAAGATTGCCTTATATACTACACAGCAGCTGTCCAAACAATACACTTATCGCACATGTGGTGTCGCTGGACACACTAGAACAAAGGAAGCTTTACCAAGAATTCTATTTATAAGGTTCAGCGTCACAGGATGTTATTTTCCAATACAAAGGTCAAGGAATACCTTTTCAATGTCACAATGCAGGCTGGGTGAGTACCAGCTGCCGCTAGGGAAGTGTGTGACGCAGTGTGCATTGTACCGTAGGGAAAGAGTTAAGTTAGGTGAAGGAAATTGTGGACTTTGAAACTTTAGAAACAATTTTCTCACCTGCATGTCCAAGTGGCTATGACTGTTTCTTTCCTGGTGGTCTTCACAGTCATGTAAAACTAACGTTAGCTTTTGGAAAGGATTTCCCTTAGAACTGCGGGTAATACATTTAAAAAAAAATAATTTTGTTTACATTTCCAGATTCTACCCACAAGGATATTATACACGGAGATTATGAAACAAGTGAGGAAAAATTTCATTTGTGGATGTTTGTTATTTTTATTAAGTGAACTGCTGTTGATAAGTGAACAGCATCGGGAGGTCGTAACAAAATATAAACATTACTTCCCTGTACAAATCATTGTGATATGGCAGTCTGCCACAGTAAATAAAAATTGTTCTTTGATATGACCATAAAGTATTGAAGAAAGAAGATAAATGACATGCTTTGAAACTGCAATGACATGAACATTTGAGAAACATTAGCTGGGGTACCCAGTGTTGCCTGGGATAAATCTGTCTAATAGTTTCAGTTTTAGTCAAAAATTGGCAAAAAGAAAAAGTTGTAAATAGCAAAGCTTTGCCTAAGAAATAATATCCAAACAATACAATGTATCTGTGTTTTTTTAATATTGGGTGACTAAGATGGACCTGCTTCACCTTGCCCATTCCTTTAGGTTTATTTTGTTGTTGTCGTAGCTTTTGTTTGTTTGTTTTTAGGTAAGTCTTGTTGCACTTGCCTTGTGCATTCATGCCTTGAGCATTAAGTCAGCAGTCGAGGTGCAGACTGTCATGAAATTACTCTAGTCTGTGCACTGGACAGTGTGTTTAATAGTGAACACATAGCAGTAAGTGATAACGTCATGGACTCATGTGTTTGTGGAAAAGAAAGGACTGGAGGTGGTCAATCAGTGATACAAAGCAAACTAAAGAAAATATCTCCCCACCATTTCAAGTCTCAGAGTCTAAAAAGGAACCCCCTACAGGTCAAAAGGAAGGCACATTTAAATTTTTATGCAGATCTGAGCTGTATATGTGGCAGTTGGTCTGGCTAATAACTGGGCGAGTTTTTTGATAATACAGACTTGAAGAGACCAATATACCAGACCATTTCAAGTCTCCAAATCTACAATGGAACCCTCCACAAATGAAAAGGAAGATGCATTAAAAATTTTAGGCAAATCCAAGTTCTGGGAGTGGTGGCACATCTGGTTAAAATTTGGCGTTTTTACTGAAAGGACAAATATTCCTGACACTTTAGACAACTTGTTCATGTAAGGATTTCAAAAATGGTTACTATTATTTCTGTCACTAGATAACATCAGCAGGATTCTCTTGAAGTCTTTAAATCTACTGACCCCATGTCATTCCAGATTGTAACCACACCACTCCAGCTCATTCCTACTATCTCAGCTATATTAAAAAAAGATAGATAGATGGGCAGGTAGGTAAGCAGGCAGGCAGGCAAATAATAATAATAATAATAAGGATTTGCCATAATGGTAATAGTAAACCTGTACATTTCATATAAGGACAACTTTTCAATAGTAAGGTGGAATTTAGCCTTTATAAAGTTGATGGACCATTAAACCCACTACTCAAATTGAAATTTGACCAATTTTTTCTTTATCTTCAATTGTTCAGCATTATCTACCTTATCCAAGGGGAACCATGCAGTCTTTCCAGTGGCAGCTGGTGGTGCAGCGGCGCATGAAGTTAATCAGATCATTTACGATGGAGGTATGGGTAAGGCATTCATCACTTTGTGTGTGTCTTTTTTCGTTGAATGGAATATATGCATGGCAAAAAGGCATGACATGGCTATTCATATTGCAGAACCTACTAGGCCAGAAGGGGCTTGGGGGGGGGGGGGGCAATAGGCATGGGCCTTTGGGGAAAAGGTGGGGGGGGGGGCATCTTTGGTAAAGAATATTGATAATTGTCAAGAAAGTCCAGGGGGAACCTTTCAGCATAAAATATTAATACTGGTATTTCAAAGCAGACTCATAGATAACTAATAATAATTACGGACAAATTATAGATAAAATAAATTTTTGGGAAAATGTTGGTCAAAATATAGTATAAGAATAAGTTAAAGATTTCTTTCAGTACCAGTGGTAAATTAGCTTTGGTACCCTTTATCTTTGTACTTAAAAGAGAATGGAGTGCTGCTTTAGTTTAGACGTTATTAAAAAAAGTTCAATGTTTCAAAATCACTTAAATGGACAAGTACACAGTTTTGGAGAAACGCTGTTCAATTGTCATATTCACCACAAAATATGATATTAATTTAATCCCTGTCTGCCTTGGAGGTAACAGCTTGTAACTGTATTTTTATTTAATGGCAGAACAGCGTGTTTTTTGAGATTAGGCATGACATAGTACTCCTGTCCTTGGTTGGCCAAGAGCAGTTTAAGAATGGACAGTCCTCCTTTAGTAGTATAGATTGTAAAAATGTTTATGCACAGCCTACATTTCCCACCTGGCCTAGGTCCAATGTTCCCTCTAAGCTGTGTGGATGCGTGGCTGGGCAGTCACCATATTGGTGCCACACACATCAAAATGTTGCAGCGCATATCAGAGTGTTGCCTCTCATTTCAATGAGAAAAAACACAATTGTTTTGGCCACGATTCAGAATATTTTTGCTCATGGCATCAAAAGTTCCCCTCAGTGGTTTGGAAAAATTACAGTGGATATTGTCTGCTTGGTCTATAACCAGTTTTGCATGGATCTGGAGTTTGTCGTCGTTGAACATTAAAGTGAACAAGTTCCATAAAAATTATGTGACCCAGTTTCTCAAACCGATAGTTGAATTGCAGGGGCTCAGTGAGAAAATGCCATATGTGTGTGTGTGTGTGTGTGGAGGGGTGGGTGGGGACACTATGAACTAATGAATGACTTTGGTTGAAACTAAGGTGTTAACGATTCTGATTCCTCAGTAACTTTTCTGAGCTCAGGCCAAGTATTTTTCATGAATAAAATGCCTAACTGAGTTAACTACGATATTATTTACTGGTATTTAAGAAAATCCAAACATAATTAAGGGTTTGACCAGATGGGTAACGTGAAATGATATTTCCTTGCAGGTATATTTACATAAATTGTTTTGTACTGCCATGCAGGTATATTTACATACAGATTTTGTACTTTCTGGGGGGTATATTTATGAACATTCTTTTGTATTTTCTTGCAGGTATATTTACGTGCATTTTTTGGGTATTTTATTGCAGGTATACTTACAGCCATTCTTTTGTATTTGCATGCAAGTATATTTATGTACACTCTCTTTTGAATATTGATGCAGGTGTATTTACAAGTTACATATTTTGTATTTTGGTGCAGGTACATAAATGTAAAATCTTTTGTATTTTGATGCAGGTACATTCACATAAATAGTATTGTATTTTCATACAGATATATCTATGTACGTATTGTTGTATTTTCATGAAGATATATTTACGTATTTTAATGTAGGTATATTTATATATGTATTTTTGTAATTTCTTGCAGGTATATTTACTTAAATTTTCACTCAAGTGTGTTATGTAGGCCCTACATATTAATTTTGTCTTTGTATTTTCTTGCAGATATATTTATATACATTCTTTTGCATTTTCTTGCAGATATATTTGGCTACATCTTTGTCATTTTTGCTATTGCCGTTGTCATTTTGTTCACGGCTGGAACACTTTACTGTGCCATATGGGGATTGCACCTTCCTGAGGATATCGGAGATGAAGAAGTGCGACAGGCCACTGAACAGGCAGGGAAAGGCCTTATTTTTGAGGACGGGTCAGGGACCATTCCTCATGGCTTCACCGTAATCACATAGAACAGTATTTACATGGACTTTCAACATGGAAAAAAAGGTCAGTGGTTGACGTACGTCTGTCTCTTTATAAACAAATTTGGTTTCAATAGCAGCAGTATGAAACAGTAGTGATTTGTGACCTATCTTGTCTCACATCTTCAGAAAGATCCCGGATAGCAAAGCTGTGGAAGTCCGACACATACGACTGATGCCAAGTTTGCACATAGGAATGACATCGTTCCCAGGTTCATGTACCAGTTACGACAGCGTGCAGAGGTCAGATTGATGCAGGAAATTTACCCCTAAGGCAAACCAGCCAATCTTATGGAATTCCTACACAAATCTAAACTGGACTGATGTGGGATGTTGGCAGGGATTCTTATGTAACTGTTTCAATAGTTTCAGCCATTATCCTTGGACATCTTGTGTAACAAACCTGTAGTGTAAACAGAAAGTTTATATTTAAGTACAATCTAAGTTAGCACAAAGGGAATGACATCATTCCCACGCAGATCTACTTGTTATGACAGCATGCAGATGTTGGATTGATGTAGGAAATCCACCCCCATGGTAAATCCATCAACCCTTTGGAAATCCTATACAAATCTACATTGGATTGATGTGGGATGCTAGCAGGGATTCTCACATAACTCTCTCAGTATTTCAACCATTTCCCTTGGATATCTTGTATAAGAAAACTTTAGTGTAAACAGAGAGTGTGTAGATATCGGGAGAAATTCCAATAATTTTTTTTATTGGTCCATTTGCACCGCGAGACACCTGGGGCTCTGGGAAACCATTCTTAGCATGTGGTGAAAAATACATGTAGGTCACGGCGGTAAACAATGGCCATTCGTAGGTTTCCAGCTGAAGAAAGAGCTTACAAGCAGCTCTGATTGGTTTCAATCAGCCCAAAAATATGCACAACCATAGTAAGTAGACCTGCTCACTCTCTGTGATGCAGGAGGTCCCTACTAATTCTTAATAAGGCAGTGACCTAGTTCTACGATGCAACAGAAATGATTCCCCCATACATATATATACTCTGTAGTGTAAATGTTTTTATTACATCTAATATCTATAGTATTCCTGTGTTCAGGTGTTTGTTTTAAGATTTTCTCTGCCCTTGGCATTCGCACCGCATAGAGTATCCCTATAGCAGTTTTAGTAAATTAGTATGTCTCTGTGTTTGTGTCCAAACTTGCATGGAACTGAGTGGAAGAGAATAAAACATGCCATCACAGGTTGGTTCCTAAATACAACATAGAGAAAAGCATGGTGACATAAGCATCTTGGACATGATCTGCTCGATTAAAACGCATTTGGCTTTCCATACCTTTGATAATGTTCTGATGTATTGCAACGGGATAGAGTAAATCTTGCATCTGTGCTTGGACAAAACAATATCGTTTATTTAATATATGATGACTTATAATTTATAAATTTTATATATAACAGTCTTTGACTTCGTATTATGTGTTTGGTGACTTAGATAATAAAAATACAGGTTTCCGTTTAAGCTTAATAGTTCCTACTGCTTTCTTTGTTATACATTATTTACATTTGATAAGGTTCGCATGTATCACAATTTCATGTCAACTATGTATCTAGCACTGTCCTGTATATTCCATCCATCCATCTATCCACCACCCGCCTGTTCTTCCGTTCATCCATCTGTCCATACGTCGACCCACCCGCCCGTCTGTCTGCCTGTCTGTTTACCTGCATGTTTTTCAGTCAGTCTGTTTTTGTGCATGCGTGTGTGTGTGTGTGTGTGTGTGTGTGTGTGTGTGTGTGTCCGTCCATCTGTCTGTCTCTATGAATCCTTTCTTGCCTTGATCGCAATGTACACCTGCAATAACGACCATTAAGTCTCTATCTTCCAGTGTATCACATTATTTGACATACCTGTACATCATCTGTTGTCCAGAGTTCCCTTCGGTATGGTTTGCGGGCGTTTCTGGTAGGGTTTCCTTCTGCCCTATCATTCTGCTAAGCTTATATCCTGTCTGTCGTCTTGCTTCTTCCCAGCATAATCTGACTGTTATTGCGTGGACTGCTTTCACCAAACTCAGATTCAACAAAATTCTCCAAACCCAAAATCAAACTGAAGCTTATCCAGGGTTCTCTTTTGGAAACATTTTCTGCAAATTTATTAACAAGTTAATGATTTTGGTATTTTTGCATTTGCTTGACTATTTATGTCTTGACTATTCATGTCAGTTTTGCATGCTCCAGAATTTTTTAGCAATCAGTATAGCCTATGGGGTTTGGAAGTGAGCATTATAAAGATCAGGTTGTAAACTCTCCATTATTATTTTGTAAAACAGTGTCATCTTTGGTATCCAAAAAAAAAACATGCTCCAAAATGTTATCGATCATGTTCATTGCTCGCAAACGTAGCTTGTACTGTGATAAAAAATGAACGAGTCTGGTCTGATTTCTCAAAATGATTCAACTTATATTATTTCTCATAGAATCCCTGGAAGTATTTCCCGCGTGCATTTACTTATCGATTCCAGTGGATGTGAAGGCTTTGAAAACACCGCTGGATCTCATCCTTTGGGATGCTGTGGATGACCAATGACGATGCTTCTTGGATTTCCTCAAAGTTATGGAGGTTCTGCCCTGTCAGTGATGTTTGAAGCATTGAGAACAAGAAATAGTCACATGGTGTCAAGTCAGGGAAATAGGGGGGATGAGGTATAGCTGCCATTCTGTTTGAAGCAAGGCATTGCTGCACACGCGGAGCTTTTTGAATGGTTGCAATGTCATGCTGGAGGAACCAGTCTGAGTCCCCTAACGCCCACAGTTCTAGTCGCTTTTGACGCACTCGTTCTCAATCGCTTAAAGCTTAAAAATAATATTCCTGGTTCACATTTTGACCCTGTGGCACATATTATTTCATAGTGATACCTTGCCAATCAAAGAAATTGATGAGCATGCATTTCTTGTGGGCTTCTTTGGTCGTGGGAATGATGACCTTTCCATTCAGAAGACGTCGTCATGGCATCACAACAAGGCTAACAAAATCGCATGTGAAATGAAAACGGTTACAATAAGATGTCTGCAAATTTCCAGGACAAACAATCAGTATTTCTAGAAGTCATTAAACATGCATTCTTTTAGTGCGTTCATTAGGGGCTCACACAGTGAGACCAGCCTTTTAATTTTTTGATCATAGTAGTAGATGGATCCTAGTTATGAGGTTGATGACAACTGAGTTTGAGTCTGGAGAAAGCACGTTGACATGATAACGGTCATTTTGTATTACAATGTATTTGTATTACTAGGAAAGAACAGAACGACAGACAGAATATAAAAGAACGATAGGACAGAAGGAGACTACCAGAAGCGCCCACCAATCATCCACTTGATGACAGTAACTTGTGACTATTGACGAAATATTAACATAGCACACCATCATCACCACCACCACCATCATCATCACAGCAACAACAACAACAACACTAACACCAACAAGAATAATAACATCTCCTAGAACAACATCCATAACAACAACACACTACTGACAATAATGACCTCACCACAGACATCATCATCATCATCAACAACAACAACACACCAACGACAATAACGACAACATCACAGTCAACTACAACAACAACAACACACTACTGACAATAATGACAACATCACAGTCAACAGCAACAAAAACAACAACAACAACAACACACCCATGAGAATAATGACAACATCACAGTCAACATCATCAACAACAACCACCTTTCCAAATAGGCGGTGAGCTAAATATTAAAAATTATAATTTTAATTCTTCACGACGTCGTAACTCTCACTCTTCCCAACCTTACCGGCATCTGTAAAACGCTAGACAGATTTATAGTTTTTTGGGGTTTATTTCATGTTTTATTCATTCTGAAACCTATATATATCTGAAGAACACATTACGTCATGACCAGATAAAGAAAGGGAACAACAAGTGAACAGGCTTGAGTACAATTAAAGAGCTCGAAGAAAAAGAATGTGACCCGCCTCGTCAATTCCATAACTGGGTTGAATCTGGTCATTTTAGTCATATATCAGGGGCGGCCAAACTTGCTTAATGTAAGAGCCACATACGATAAACTTCAGGTGTTCGAGGGCCTCAAGATAATGAACAAAATTTACACACGTTTTTATTGTTACATACACATTTTGTTACAATAATTATATATATATATATAAAGAAATTATTATGTAGCCTATGCAACAATATTTACTCATGTGTGCAGTTTTTTAAACTGTTAATTTGTATTAATTTCAGTAATCATAAAGTAGACATAATTATAATTATATACCGGATGTTAAGAGCTCAGCCAACACATTTCCACGAGCCGCATTATTGAAGGTCAAAGAGCCGCATGTGTCTCGCGAGCCGCGGTTTGGCCACCCCTGTCATATAGGGTCATATACATCGTATATAAAATCAACATCTTTATGCCATTAAGATTGAAAATTGAAAAATATTTGTCATTTTTTTTTGTGATGGAACAAAATTTCATTTGTGATGAAAGCTAAAAATTAAGACAAAAGTTTTGAATTATGTAAAAAGTGAATAAATGTTGATCAAAGTGCAAGAGTACCTGGCAGTAAAGAATTTACACATCACAGGCTAACTGCGAGCATAGGTTCCAGTCCATAATGAGTCTGTGCTCCAAAGCATCAGGCAGTGATAATACATGTATAAAACTTGACAAAATTAATCTCTTTCATAATCATGCTTCATAAGGGACTTATTTTTTCAGCGTGAAATATTTTATTATAATTATAATACTAAGACGTGTGAATAGTAAAATATTCAATCAAAATACACGTAAACACGTATAGGCATTTTATTCATAAAAAATACTTTGTACTAACACACACGCACTCACGGTTACACACACACACACACAATGAGGAATTCTACTAATAATATTCAACCTAAACCTTAGTTGCTATCGAAATCACCATTGGCCAATAACTTTAAGGCAGCCATTTCCCATCTCTGTCCCAGCAACATAACTATTGGTTTGCGAAACAGGGTCACAGATTTTAATGTTCAGTAGTGACGTTAAAGAGATTTTGAGACATTCTGAAAAAAAGAACTGTAAGGGAGGTATCATACTAAACCCGGTCAGACACAGTCAGATGCTGGCAGGCAAGAAGTGCACACCATAATTTCCTATATTTTCTAAGTAAATCCGGGTAGACCTTGTCATACTAAACCCGGTCAGATACAGCCAGATGCTGGCAGGCAAGAAGTGCACACCATAATTTCCTATATTTTCTGAGTAAATCCGGGTAGACCTTGTCATACTAAACCCGGTCAGACACAGTCAGATGCTGGCAGGCAAGAAGTGCACACCATAATTTCCTATATTTTCTAAGTAAATCCGGGAAGACCTTGTCATACTAAACCCGGTCAGACACAGTCAGATGCTGGCAGGCAAGAAGTGCAGACCATAATTTCCTATATTTTCTGAGTAAATCCGGGTAGACCTTGTCATACTAAACCCGGTCAGACACAGTCAGATGCTGGCAGGCAAGGAGTGCACACCATAATTTCCTATATTTTCTGAGTAAATCCGGGAAGACCCTGTCATACTAAACCCGGTCAGACACAGTCAGATGCTGGCAGGCAAGAAGTGCACACCATAATTTCCTATATTTTCTAAGTAAATCCGGGAAGACCTTGTCATACTAAACCCGGTCAGACACAGTCAGATGCTGGCAGGCAAGAAGTGCAGACCATAATTTCCTATATTTTCTGAGTAAATCCGGGAAGACCCTGTCATACTAAACCTGGTCAGACACAGTCAGATGCTGGCAGGCAAGGAGTGCACACCATAATTTCCTATATTTTCTAAGTAAATCCGGGAAGACCCTGTCATACTAAATCTGTCAGACACAGTCAGATGCTGGCAGGCAAGAAGTGCACACCATAATTTCCTATATTTTCTAAGTAAATCCGGGAAGACCCTGTCATACTAAACCTGGTCAGACACAGTCAGATGCTGGCAGGCAAGAAGTGCAGACCATAATTTCCTATATTTTCTAAGTAAATCCGGGAAGACCCTGTCATACTAAATCTGTCAGACAAATCCCGCATCTGCCACTATTTCTTGGGTGCTCATTTTGCTGGCACTGGCAGCAACTGGATATGACGTTCCGGGCTAAGTATGATAGCCTGTCAGAGTCACGAACTCAAGATGTCTGAAGATCATGGACACTGTGAAAAAATGAAGTAGTAACTATAGTATGCCCTCAACACGAGTAAACTTTGATTTTACATGAAATTTTTATTTTTCAGCCTAGGGCTTGGTTTTGTTTGAACTGAATTTTGTTCCATGTTCACTACTAAACCCTTAACATCTCAAACAAACACACATGCACGTGTCGCCACTTATCAGCAACACTTTGCTTAAAACTTATTTAATGCTATATAGAGGTAATACGCTACATGTATTTGAATGTACAATATCAAGATGAACATTAATTTTGTTTGCCTTCTTCTTCTTTATTGCTATGAAGAAGGGCGTATCATATTTTTTGATAAATAGGTTAAATTTAGCCTCTCAAAAAACTTGATCTTACACGAGACTCAGAAGACCGAGATGAACCATTCCTTCTTCCACTATATGTCCACAACTTGCAGGCGCATAAATACGATGGCTACGTAAAACTCTTTTTTCGTTCAATTATGAAGGGGTGTGGTGCGAATTCTTGCATTGCTGACATGGATGATACGCGAGCAAATCGACGGACGGAATATGACTAACTGAATCGTTGCCGTATCCTGTGTCTCGGATCTCACCATGGAAGTGAAACAGTAAGTTGCCTGTTTGCCTAGACGGGTATCAGTTGTATCTAACAGTAACACAATAGCTATCTGTAGTATCATAGAAGTCCTTGTTAGGGGACAGTGGTATCTTACACTATGAGCTATAGCTCTAACAGTGAATACAATTCAGTATTTTCTCTATAATGGCTTTGTAAGTAGACTACGGTCCCCTAACACCAAAGGACCGCGCGCGCCAAAAACAACATTTTATATGGGACGCGAAAAAGACATTTGGCGTTGCACGATGCTGTTTTCCTGTTTTAATTGGACGTTGTTTGGGGGGGTGGGTGGGGGGGGGGGGGGAGGCACAGACTAATTACAAAGCCAAATAGAGAAAATCTGTGTTACATGTGCACTGTTTAGCTATAGGTTTCTATGTAAACCACTAGGTTCTCCTCACACAACAGCCTTTTCAATTTCCAATACAAAGTAAACTAGTGCATAGCTGAACAGTGCACACAATTCAGTATTTTTTTTTCTCTCTTCGGCTTTGTAATCAGACCACTGTCCCCTCATAACAGCACTTTCCATAATGTGATCACCACTGGAAAATATCAATCATACGAAATTAAAGCCCAAATGGAAAGACAAAGCACATTTCATTCTGGTAAATGATGCCAAACGTGTGAATTTGGCCTGGGTTGGCATTTGGGAGATATCATACTAGTAACTAAGCCCGGTCAGACACTGTCAGATGCTGCCAGCAAACTGTAGCTGTCAAGAACAGATTTGATTCATAAATGTTTCCACTGAGTAAATTTTTGTGAGAGAGCAGTGAGTAATTTTTACAAACGTAATTATTGTGCGAGCCAGCATAACTTGGTCTCGTAAACAATTTGTTTTGAACAGTTTTTTTCCTAATAGATAGACAGAAGGTGTGGGGAAGGATAGACGGACAGCGTAGGTGTGCATGACTGAGCACTTTTTATATCTCGTGTTTTGAACCAGGTTTAGTAGAGAGGGAAGGGGTGAGTAGGAATTAAATGTTATTGAGACGTCTGTTGACGTACAGAAAATCCGTGTTCCAGAGTAAAAGCTCGGGGTTTTGAACATGTTAAGAATTTATTGCTATAAAATTACATTTTATTGTCTTGAGTGATTCGACCTTTGATGTCGACCCAAGGTCGTTGCGTAGGGCTGTTACTTAAAATAACTCGGTTCGGCAGCTGAGCTAGAGGTGGTTGCACCAATCAAATGTATGAATCTGGACGGAAGGTCGAGACATAGCTTTAGTATTTAAACCCGTGCAGAGCTTAGATAGAGGCCACATGTAGACAATCCATTTACGAGGTGGACGGCGATAGTCCTCAGCCAGATGAGAGACATAAGAGACGCAGTTGAGCAGTCCATATTGTGAGGAGCATGATTTTAAAGCTCCAGAGCCTAAGCTACTTGGTTTGATATGAACCCACAGCGTTTACATCCAGCGCTCTCACTCCCAGTGAGGGCCTCATGGTGAGAGTCCATACTAATTTGTAATGATGAAAGTGAACCGTTCTACTTACTTTTGAAGACAGTTTCAGAGCTACCGCCAGACAACGCATGGTTGTACAAGCATTCTCCATGGCGTGTCTAAAGGAAATGTCCATATCATAACATGTCTCATTGAATTAATAGAACTTAAACTGTTATATCCGTCGCCACGTGCGCGGATTCTATTTGGCATCTAACTCATATGACCTGCAAGTAGTTAGAGTGAATAAGTTAGTCTTTATAGAAAGCTGTAGTTTCATTAGTTAGATTCAGTTGCCTTTGAATTGATATTTATATTTATAATTATATTTGTTACATTAATTCCTGTAATTAAACTGCCCTACAGTTTTGCTAAAAATCAAAGCAATTGATTTATTTAGTTTTTAGAGTGCAAGTATTTTTTTTGTGTGTTCGTCGATTGTGGGAGCGGACCTCGAAAGAGTGTCAGACGAATTCTCCCCATCTAACCCAAATCGCGACAGTAGCCTACACCAAAGAAATAATGGCAGAAGCTGACTGTGTCTGACCGGGCTTATTACCTGTTTAAGAAGGTTTCGCTGCCCTTGGCATTTACACCTCACTTTTCTTGTTTATTTTCTTGTTGTGACAGGGATTAGTTTTTTTTTTTTTTTTTAGAATTTTGCCCGGGTAGCGGCCTGTTGGGCCAGCTCTTTTCGAATTCCAACCGCCAAGGTCTCTTTGACGTGCGGAATGTAACATGGGCCTTCCGAATTTTTTATCCTTATCCGAGAAGACTAGGTACTCGATCATAGGGTCAGGGAAAAGGAAAATATGAGAAAAAAATCCCAAAGTTGCAACATGCCTGCACCGACCGGGGTTTGAGCCTGGTACCTTCGGCATGAGCGGCGAACACCTTGCTTCTAGCCCCCCCCCCCCCTCAACCGGGTTTAGTATGATTGATAGGGTCTTCCCGGATTTATTGTGAAAAAAAAAAAACGTGTAGGAAATTATGGTGTGCACTTCTTGCCTGGCACTAGTGCCAGCATCTGACTGTGTCTGACCACGCTTAACACGATACCTCCCTGACACGACAATTATATATCGTTAAGTTTTTATCTAGAAATCTATTGAGTCTGAACTTTCAAGGTGGCTGCCTGTTTCCATGGCAAGGTGCGACCTTTGTTCTTGTTTATTCTATCTCCATTTTCTGAAAGTGAAATGCTGGAGATCTTTTAGTATGTAGAAGAGGTATAACATAATGCACACTTTGACACTAGTTTAAAATGCGTTTGTGGCATTTGTCAAGCTGTTTCATCGTTCCGAATTTGTCTAACTCCTTATCATAATACTAAAGCCGCAAACCTTTAACGTAGAATTTCTCAGTTGTGCAAAAGGTGGAGTTGGAACAAATAAGAATCGCGAAGAGCACTCCCCCCCCCCCCCACACCAACCCCTTTAATTAACCATCAGCTCCACATTGGGCTCATTTGGAAGCAAAGATGTGAGCCAACAGTGGAAGGGGCTAGGGTGTGCCAACTGGTTACTGGTTCCCCATAATGGATAGCCTCCACTATACTTGTACCGCTTTCCAGAAGATCATTTCAGGCGGACAACCTTTCAGCTGCAACAGGAAAACGAAGCTGAAGAAGATGGAAAGTTACTGATGATGTTTGATATCGTTTACACTGCAGATTTGTTAATAACGGAAAATACCCGATTAAAGGGAATGGCGTACACCTTGACGGGTGGCTTCGATTCGAGGAGGCGGTGCAAAGGCTGTTGACGGTCTGGGTTTGGCAACTCGGGGTTTTGGATCTACGCTGGACCCTTCATCCGCCAATATTTCATGATCTTTCTCACTCAAAGGCACTTTTGGGATACTTTTCATAGGCGAAGCCGTGGTCGATTTCTTCCTATCCATGGGCCGCATTGGTACAGCTACCTCCTTTGAAACGTCCATTGGGGCTATGACTAGATGCAAGGACTTGCTTCTTTCGTTCAACGCCCTGCGTTTAGGTGCGGGTTTCGTCATGACATGGTGAGGGATTTCAGATGCCTTTGTGGTAACCACAGACTGTCCGGACGCCTTAACTTTGACGCTTTGTTTTCTTTTACTTGCCAGTGAGGGATGAGAGGCCTCTTTCACAAGGCTCAGCCGCCGTATAGCGGACCCCACGCCATCTCTCATCGTTCCAGGTAAAAGGGCAAGAATGCTTTCCTTCTTCTTCGTAGTCTTCTTGAGCCGCCGACGTTTTCTTCCTTTTTCTGAAGAATGCAGGTGCGTAAACGTAGGTTAGCCATGTCAAAGATACTGGATGTGATAAGTCGGGACAGTCCCTTCTTCGCGCCTCTAAAAAAAAAGTGCGCACAGTTTACCCGCTGATCGGGGGCGGGGCCCATAGCGCACTGCATGAAAAGAATACTTTACTTGGTACAATGATAAACTGACAATACGGTATTACTACAGTGCGACAGTGACTTAAAAAAAATGGCCATAGTTTTTTTTAGAGCGACTGAAGTTAAAATTACAAAACAATCCACTTCAACCAAGGTCTACACTGATAGCTAAACAAAGAACAAAATTCAGTATTTTCTATGTGTAGGATTCATTATAGTGAGATCCAAAAAGGTTGAGAGGCATTTTTTTTTCTTGTTACCATCACAGTCATATGAAAACCAATTCTTGTTGGATTTGAAAACGTGGGGCAATCATCACTGAATCAGTGAATTTAGTAGAGCGTCAAGTACTTGATTCAGGTGGATTGCATTAATCCGGTTGCCGCCTAGCTCGACATTTTATTTTGGCTTGATAACTCTTTGAACTGCACTTTCCCCAATAAAGAAAGGAATGCGCACCTACTGTGCACCAAAACATATAGCTTTGACCTTTCAGCAAGGATACTAGAATTGATAAGACATGATAGCTAGTGCTTTTAGCGTGCACAGATTTCGCACCGCCACCTAGCGGCAAACGCGCGGAAGCCATGAAAAGGGCTGTATTTTACAAGCCAAAAAGGGAAAATATTGAATTTTCTTCAATGTTCAGCTATCGCGTTTAGCCTTGACTAACGTCACTTGTTGTGGGAATCGCTGTGGGAAAGCTGGCAACTTTTTTCTTTTTTTCTTTTAGTCGCAGTAGCACTGTCACAATTTTGCATCATAAATTTACCATTATATCAAGCATTCTTTTCATACTATGCGCCATGGACCCCGCCACCGATCAGTGCGCAAATTGTGTGTACGGTTTTATTTAGTGGTGCGAAGAAGACAGTGTCTCATCTTATGGTTTCTGGTATCTTTGTTTGAACCGAGACAAAGCAGACTTGACTCAGTGAGCCACCTGCCTCACTCGACATCTAGTCGTCACCTTTTGATACCACACGTGTGTTTGTACCCCATAAAGGTACCAGAAATGCCATCTTTACATTATCAATGATCATGGAAAGATGCATAGAAGTGCAAAAAGACAGAAAAAACCAGCAGCAGAAATGTGATTTATTAGAAGAATATTGAGAATATCATGGATGGAGAAAAAAATAATATGAGTCAGTCTTGAGAGACTCTAATCTGAAAAGATCATTAATTAAAACAATAAAACAGAGGCAACTGAAATTTCTAGGGCACATCTGTCGCGTCAGGAGCCTCGAACATCTAGCAGTCAGAGGGAAGATCGAAGGCAGGAAAAGCGGGGGTAGACAGTGAAAAACTTTCACTGAAAGTCTTAATGCATGGACAACAAATAAATGTCACAACAACAATTCCTTCTTGAGGTTGGCTGATGACAGAATGACAGATCCGAGTGGAGAGCCATGATCGTCAATGTCTGTTCCAGACAGGGCAACTGATGATGTGTGTTTATTACTGCTACAGCTACTGTTGTTACATCACATGTAACTGTTTAGTTAGACATTATTGTTTGCATTGAGTTTATTGAGTTACGATATCGTCGCGTGTTTTCCATATTGTTTTTATATGTATATTTTCGCATTTTCGAGAAAATGAGGATTGAATGTTTTTAGAATTGCTTAAATTCAGAGTTTTGTTCAATATGTTTGAAAATCGAAACTTGCCCAAAAATGCCCATGAAAAATACACCCATATGACACAACCAAATCTCAAACTTGGCAAAATGTTGCATACAACAATATGGCAAATACCCTCCATATGTTTACGTAAGGATGCGTAAGATGGGTATAGCATGTATGTGCTCTTAACCCTTTCAGTGCCGGCTCAGTAAAATGTGAACAACTTTGTGTTTTGTTTATCGTAAATAGCATTTTGTTGCAGATCAGTTTTACATTACAAACAGGTATTTACTACTTCAAGTCACACTTTCTGCATGAAAAGTTAGCACTTAAAGAATCTACGCATTGCCAAAACTATAAAGAATCAGTTTCATAGCATTGGCAATCAAAGGGGTAAGCGCTCCGTGAAGGAGAATTTCCCTATGGGATAATAAAGTGATCCGTATCTTATCTTATTACTTAGGCTTAACAGAGAGTATGCATGTGTAGAGAGGTTTTCACTATTGGTCAATTTGCAGTGCCAGACACGGGAGGCTCCGCGAAACCACTGTTAGCGTGGATCGGAAAGTAGGTCGCTACGGCAAACAATATCCGTTTGTGCATTTCCAAGGGGTGTAAGAGCTTACAAACGGCTCTAAATAGTTTCAATCAGCCCAAAAATATAAACAAATTACAGTTAACAGAAATGCATTCAATCTGTATTGACGACGGTCTCTTTCAATTCTTCAGTTTCTTATTTACCGCAGCGACCTAGTTTCGCGATTTGGCGGAAGTGAGATCCCTCTAGACATCTATATTCTCTGGACTTAAGATACATGTACTCACTTTTCTTCCTCCTTTTGCAGAGCACGCAGATCAGTAAAGGAATCAGTATAAAACAGGCTATCATCAACAAAATCAAAACCCAAATGACCAAGTTCATCTCTACGTCCACATCTAGGCAAGTGACGGGCGAAAAACAAGGGCCAGGGGGTGAGGACGTGGGGGTGGGGGGTGTTGTTGGGGGGGGGGGCAGGCAGAAGGGGAATTAATAATTTATTAGCATTAATGAAAACATTCATGATAAAAGTTAAGAAATTACTCATTCTCATTCATTCTTACCGAGAAGTTTTGCTATCAAGTCGTACGTAAACTGAGGTTAAAAGTCCCGAATAGCTTGCTCTTCATTTGAACTGAAGTCACAGAGGGAGCACGTCTCAGAATGATTTAAAACTAGAGGCTAATTGTGGGTGGATCTGACAAAACCGGGCAGATGGTGAAATTTTTATACCTTTTTAAAAAATCGAAATAAAATATTTCTAAGTCGATTTCAAGTAAACAATCCTACCTGAATGCAGGGGAAAAGGCTAGTCTTTCATATTATTACGTGTATAACTATAAGCAAATCTCAATTTCCACAGACAAATTTTTTCCCCTTTTGAGCGTTTTTCTCAGGAATTTGATTACTCACCTAAGTCCGATTTCGTAAGATCCACTCATAATTAGGTCAGGTAGCCCAAATGCTCACAATTTTTATCGATGTTGTTACAAGCAAAAATTTTGCCTAGGAACATGTTATTGCAGTCAATTATTTCAATCTATTCATAACCTCGACCCTAACGATAACTTTCCAAATATTCAAAGTGCAAGAAAATGCAACTTGTTCCAAATGACTTAAATAGTCACTTAAAACGGCAAAAACACAAAAACAACAACAGCAACAACAACAACAACAACAACAGCAGCAGCAGCAACAACACAAAACAACAACAACAACAGCAGCCACAACAATAACAACAACAACAGTAGCCACAACAACAACAACAACAACAACAACAGCAGCAGCAACAACAACACAAACAAACAAACAAACTAAATTGCCAGTAAAGCTGAGTTTTCATGTGTACGGAAACGGAAACGGACACGGAAACGCCAAAAACCCTTCAAGTGGTAAAATAGAAGGAATGTTTTCATGTGTACGGAAACGCCGTTTCCGTGCACACAGAAACACTCTTTTTTTTTACTGCTTGGTTGAGTTTTGCCGTTTTCGTTTCCGGACACATGAAAACACAGCTTGAGTCTGAGTCAAACTCAAAACCGACGCAAAAGAGATTGACATGACTCAGTGCGTTACTAGGACTAGTCTAAGGTCAGATAAGCAGGGTGAAGACCAGCGCAGAAGAAAAAGGAAAAGGGAAATGACCAAAAAAAAACAACAACCGATTACATAATACGTAATCATTATTACAATACTCTTGCCCAAGAGGTGAAAGTTCACTGTAGGCCTCCCGCGGTGAGCCACACTCCATAGCTCTGCCTTCAAGACTGCAGGAGAGAAATCATGAAGAGCATTGTAAAGAGGAACCAAAGCTCAACAGTATGGCCGTAGAAGAGACCTAAATGTTAGAATCTACTGGGTGTCAGCTATAGACTCGTTTCATTTACCGTCCTCCATATCACGTGATTTGCAAACAAAATGGCGGCGTGCCCCACTTGTAGGACGGAAGCGGTGGACAACAGTCAAACGATGCCATCCTCTTATTGGGCACCCAACAGTACAAACCCGTTACGTGCTGGTTCTGGCAAATGCATCTTTGCTTAGACTGTGCACATATTCAGATGCCATCACCATGGCACGTGGAGGTTTTTGCCCTACACGGTGCTTTTCGAAGCCCCGCAAACAACAGTGACGCGGAAGTGAAAAGAGTCTATAGGGAACGGGATTTAATGACACATTGTCTATATTTAAATTTACCGATGACGTCATGGGACATACGAACTGTTCAACGCGGTGGTTAAGCACAGTTGGTATGGACTTTGTAAAGGCGATTCGAGGCACAAAGCTCAACTGCACATGAAAAGTGTGTACAAAGTCCATAACTGTGCTTAACCGCCGCGTTGAACAGTTCGAATGTCCCGTGACATAAATCTAAATATAGTAAATGTGTCATTCAATCCCTCTCCCTCTTGCGAATGAGTCTCAGTTCGAGTATGCGTTTAGAGAAAGCAGGCCGACACGCTAACCGTCACTTTGTGCTGGGAAAAAGCAAGGGACAGACAGAATATAACAGCGATGATAAGACAGATTGAAGGAGACCCTACCAGGTGCGCCCACCACTCATCCACCGGCTATTGAGAAAACTGGAGTGAATGGATTGAAATATTAGTGCCTTAGTGCGCTCTAATTACCACGGCAATTTAGAAACGACAATCTAGACCTACTATTAGACATTTTTTTTAGAAAATTATTTTTGACATCTACTGACTTTTGTAAATCTGCTTTTATGTGCATGCTATGCCATTTTATAAGCATTAAATATAATCATTACATAAAAAAAAACAAAAGGAAAACAACAACAACAACAACAGAAAACAACAACAAACAAACTAGTCAATACATGGTCTTAGGTCTGGTTTGTACCAACTCTACTTTTTGCACAACTGAGAAATTCCACGTTAAACATTTGCGGCTTTAGTATTATAGGCCCATAGCGAATGACGTGACAAAGTGTTTTTGTTTTGCTCTTCCGACGCCCAAGATGGCCGGTGGATCAGCTGATGAGTGTAACTCCGAGATACGTCTAAGCGGTTAAAATGCCTGCTGGTTGCATTGCAGTTGACTGTTCTGACAGGGGTGGAAAGGATTGACCCAAGCTTCCCTACCATCCGTTTAAACAAGGGAAAGGAAGTGAAAGAATTAACAGAACGTCTCCCAATCAATGCTACAATCGCCATGGTGATGCGTCGGTCCTTACATCAAAGATGGCCGATATGCGCAATAAGCCTATAGGCTGTTGGTAGGGGATATGAAATTTACGCTGTAAGTTATAGATCCGAAGTGAAGATAACTCAATATTTTTTCTACTCGTTTTCGTAGTTTAGTTAGACACACGGTCCCTTTAACAACGTCAATAATGACAAGAATAAATCGGAACTCTGAAACAACTGATAAGTGCCACAACGCATATGAAACAGGTGTTAACCCTTTATTTACTAAATATGTTTTACTTCATCAAATTCATAACTAGACTTGATTTTTCTACATATTGTATGCCATCATGGGTGGAAATGGGCACCTCAGCATGTTTTTAAAAAATCATTTTTCTTGCTTTTGTGAGGGTGGGAATATCTGAATAAAAATAAAAATAATTCGGGGTATGGACACTCACTTATTAGCTGCGGGCAAAACAACGAAACTTTCGAGGTTTAGGATTTCGCTCTGTGTGAAGACAATCGCATTGAAGGAGGAAAACGGAAGTAAACGGAAGTTATTAAAGCTTGTGAAAAGGTGGATAAGTAGATTGGAAGAGATTTCAGTATTTGGGAGAGTGAAAATAGGGAAGGGACTTTTAAATCCCGTCAGTAAAGAATGGGTTAAAATGTGCATTTGTTTTAACTCTTCCACATGCTAAATGAGCTCCAGTTTTTCCGAAAATAGAGAGAAGGCAAACAGGAGCTAAGGTCGCAAATCGATTGGTTTGATTTGTTCTGCGACTTAATGACGGGTTTGAGATACTGGATAACATGTTTCTAGTGCTGCTGTAGCTGTTGTTGTTGTTGTTAATGGTGATTTTGCACACCCACCTGCACGCATATCCGTGGAAGGTACGAGAAGGAAGACGGTCTCGTAGAACGTAATCATTCACATCGGAAGTTGCCACAACATAACGGTCTCGCTATGAAACGGATGGGGGTGAGGAGCGGTGGGGAGGAGACAAGCAGGGCGTAGGTATCAGAAAAGTCTAGACGTGAGCAAGTTTGCTAGCACAGTGGCAATTTAACATGAGAATGTTCTAATTACTCGTAATAATTAAGTAGTGTTAACGCTGATGCACGTAAAATCAAATGTGGCAAGAAGACAAAGCATGTAGTAAAGCCTTACGGAAGAGATGATACAGAAACGATACAATAAAGGAAGCGCATATCCGTACAGCATGTTTTACGGATGTGGACAGTGCATATCGTATAACGCACACAATTCGATGGCGTAGAACACACACCAGAATACTAATATTACTGACCTTGTTAATTTGCATAGTTTTTAAAAATATGAATCGGCTTAGTAGCAAAACAATCCGACTTCTGCTCGGAGCTTGCGTGATCTATATACGCTGATAATATACTTGAGTGTACGTCAACCACCAATGGCTACCCCAACCCCTTTTCGCCTGATTAGTCAATCTGACTACCGTCCACTGATACAAACTGACTGGACCCTCACGCCCCCAGGTCCATCTGACTATTCCATGAGTTGTCACTTTAAATTCGTAAACACCATACCAAGTTTTGTTTCAGCAAACCTTCACCGGTCGCGCTTTTGGTAAACATGTTGTACGGAGATACACTTCCTACAATAAAACGCAGAGGAAGAGGAACGACAAATCAAGCTTCCGGTCCTGATTGATATGCCAACACAAAAAGGCGGAGGGGTCACAAAAGGAAAAGGTTTGAGAACCCCTAATCTAAGACGACCTACCCAGAGCGTAACGTTAACTGGGGGTCTTCCTCTGTACGTCATGCTGAGAATTGTACACGTAATAAGCAATAGCCCCTTGTTAGTCTCCTGGCTCTGAATAACCACACGGCTGCCTACAGACGGGGGTACTGGAACAGATAGGGTTAAAAGGCCATTGATAACGTAGTCATGGGCTAAGCAGGCCTGGGATTACATTCTTTTCAACTTCTAATGCACAGAAAAATGCCGCCCATACATTTCATCTACTTATTTCTTGTGTACAGAAAAGTGCTTGACCATACATTTCAACTATTTATTTCTTATGTACAGAAAGGTGCTTACCCATACATTTCAACTATTTATTTCTTATGTACAGAAAGGTGCTTACCCATACATTTCAACTATTTATTTCTTATGTACAGAAAAGTGCTTAACCATAAATTTCAACTATTTATTTCTTATGTACAGAAAAGTGCTTAACCATACATTTCAACTATTTATTTCTTATGTACAGAAAAGTGCTTAACCATAAATTTCAACTATTTATTTCTTATGTACAGAAAAGTGCTTAACCATACATTTCATCTACTTATTTCTTATGTACAGAAAAGTGCTTAACCATACATTTCATCTACTTATTTCTTATTTACAGAAACGTGCTTAACCATACATTTCAACTATTTATTTCTTATGTACAGAACGTGCTTATCCATACTTTTCAACTACTTATTTCTTATGTACAGATAGGGGCCGCCTACACTTTTCGACTACTTACTGCGGCTTATACTATTCAACTCTTTATCTTTGATGTACATAAAAGTGCCGTAGATACTTTTCATCACATACTTCTAATGATCAGAAAAGTACGCATTCATACCACTCAGCTGGTTTAATGTACAGACCAGTACGCATTCATACCACGCAGTTATTGACTTTTAATGTACGGAAAAGTACGCAAGGATACCACTCAGCTACTGGCGTTCCATGAACAGAAAAGTACCGCCGATATTATCATTTACATTTGCTGTACAGAGTCCCAACTTCTGATTCAGACAAAAGTACCGCCGATATTATGACTTACTTTTGATGAACAGAAAAGTGCCGCCTACCAAACGTCTTGGCAATGGTTGGTTTCCACTGCCATCTTTCGTGGCGGTTCCATCGTCTGATGTATCTGCAATAGAAAAGAGGTCACAACATTTTATCAGAAAGTACATCCACTAGAAGAAAATAATTAATACCACAACTAACAAAAAAAACAACGACAACAACAAACTAATATCATTAATCATGATATAATTCTTTTTTTTTTTTTTTTTTAGGGGGGGGACCACGGAAAGTGAAAATGAAGCGCAGTTTGAGTCTGAATTTGAGTCTGAATTTGAGTCTGAATTTGAGTCTTGAGTTTTGAGTCTGGAGACTGTGCGTCAACATTGTCGGTCCACGATCACATTGTGGGTAGTTGGAAGCCAGACGATAGACAGAATACAACAGAATGATAGGACAGAGGGAGATCCCCATCCCCACCAGAAGCGACCATCAAGCACCCGCGTGAAAGGCAGAAGCAAGACGAGAGACAGGATACAACAGGATGATAGGACAGGACAGAAGAAAACCCTACTGGAAACGCTCACTAATCACCCACAAATGAAGCAGAGAAAATGGGAATTTGAATTGTCTCCCGGCATGACTTGTCCTCTTGTTCTCCTTCCTTTCCTAGGCCTCCATTCAGTACAATACAAGTAAATCTAGTAAATCTATTTCAGATTCAGAAAATTAGAAGAAGAAAATATCCAAGACCCAGTGGTGGCTCGCAAATAGCACTTTGAGAAATACTGTTACAATGGAAATGAAAAAAACAACAACAAAACTATGTGCAACTAGGCTATCTTCAGTTTGAGTGAAGCCGTA
>OZ007581.1:30014668-30169668 GCA_963931925.1 Onchidella celtica
GAACGCACAGCCTTCGCGACCTCAAGGTTTTAAAAGTCCTGTTTTGGTTAATTTGTGTAGCCGCCCGACAAAATCAGGCACTTCGTGGTGGTGTGGAAATATTGATTGTTCAAAGTTCTTTCATTTAGAAAAAAAAAATTGCTGTAATTTAATTAGCAGGGAAGATAATTATGGCCTATCAAAGTTAGGAAGTAACAGAGCCACAATTTTGAGAAAAACGCTTTTAAAGTTTCAGCTTTTAGTCAAATTTATTGATGGTGGCTCGATTGAAAGTCAGTTTTGAGGCAATTAGCCTTCTCAAAAGGGAGATTATCATTTGGAAAACGTATAGTAAAGAGGTTAAACTTTTCAAAAACACTGGAAACGAAAAATCGATAAAATTGACCCTAAGATGCCTTTGTAACGATTTTGTCGAATCAGGCAGTGCCGAAGTGTGCCTCATTTTGTCGGACGGCTACACATTTAGGCCTATAATATACGCCCTACAGGCGCCCACTAGCTAATTTGATGGACCGACTAATTCAGTGATGACGGCACGACATTTTACTTTGAATGAAAGAACTCAGGCACTAGTGACTGTTTTTTTCCCCTCACTAAAACCTCAATGTCGTGACGTCATGAACCAGCTATTGGGCCAATCAAATCCGGCTGGTGCGTGAGTGGACTAACTGTCTAGTTCTCCACCTTTTAAAGCCTGTTTTCCCTCTTCATTTCCCTCGTCTTGAAAATCCCATCCAGCCAGTTTATTTAAAAAAATGTTTAGCACAATTATTCAAATTATAATGACAAACCCACAAGGAGGCAGATATATCGTGAACTTAGTTCTTGATTGTTCTATCTCTATTTTCTGAACAAAAAACTGGAGATCTTTTAAAACGCAGAAGAAGTATAACAAATGCACACTTTGTTTAAAATGCGTTGTGGCACTTATCAAGCTGTTTCACAATTGCGATTTATTGTAACTTCTTATCAGAATATTAAACTGCAATGTTTCATATGGAATTTCTCGGTTGTGGAACAAGTGGAGCTGGAACAAACGAGAAGTAAGGTCAGGCTATGTAACCAGGGATGTCACAAGGTAACAAAAAATTTGGAAGCAATGTCAATAGATGCGTTACCTTGATAGCATCACTGCGAGGATTGAAGTCCCATTCAAATCGTACACTGCCGTTTACGCAACCATATACTGTAAGCGGCGGCCGTTGAGTGAATTCTGAAAACATGAAATAAAACAGAAATTAAATAAATGAAAATAACATTAAATCTATTACATAATTTTATTACAAGAAAAACTTTTTGTTACCATCAGACTCGAAAACTACAGAATGGATCTTGCTCTACTGCTGTGAAATTACTGTATTTACATTCTGCTCTATTTTGTAAGCCCCACATGGGTTTCATATTACTGGTAGTCATTTAAAAACTCAAAATGGTAAGAGTTTGAGTTTGGTTTTTACTGCTTGTCGGCACGATAACGGCCATTTTAGAGTACACTTTCGTATTCAGAGCTGTTTTAAGAATTAAATAAATTCATATAATTTTAACACATTGGTGAAATTCTAAAAAAGTTGTTTTGTATAGATCTGGAAAAAGTTTTGTAAACGAATAGGCCTACAAAAGTTATTACATCAAGTTGTAGATCTTAGCCTCTCTCGGAAAGGACAGGATGCGTTGTGGGTCCACGTCAGAAAATAATAATAATTTTTTCACGGATTCACAAGCAGAGTCAATTCTTCGGAAGCGCATGAAGTCCACACATTTAGTTAAAATATGTTTCATTGATAGATGGCAATTGCATGCCACACATTCGGAGGGATCTTCCCCCTCTAAGTAAAAAAACGGTAAAAAAACGGTGTGTTAGGTGGGTATGACCCAGACGGAGTCTACTAAGGACAATTTCATCCCTCCGATTTTGTTGAGAGGCAATTATTATTACAGAAACGATACAATAACACGTAAAAGAAAAGGAAAGACAACTCAAGCTTTCGGTTAAATGACTACAGAGTCTTTGCTCTTTAAATTGAAATGATTCGTTTATTAACAGCAATGAAATAAACAGTCTTCAAAGGATTATGAACTTGCGGTCTGTAACTGCCATTATTTTGTGTACTACGTCACCGATCAAGGAATCCTTGAATGGTGCGTTATGGTGCAAAGCTGAAATACTAGATACAAGAACATACATAATAAATGATAATCCTCTATGCCCCCCCCCCAAGTCTTTGAGAGGTATAAATACAAAGGCTGAAAATGAACGATCACACATAATCACATTTATATAACTTATTTTAGGTATAAGAAACATTTTGATTATGTCAACATAGAACTAGAGCCATGGAACCATAACAACTTGTATACATCCATGAGAAAGCAATGCTCCCTGCATTAATGAACGTAAAAGTATATAATAGCGACAACATGAAACTGCTTGTTTGAATGGTAATTGTCCATAAATAGCTCATGATGATCTATTAATAATTGGATGAATGGTATTGACTTTGTAAAGCTATAATTGTCTGTGCTAATGAAAGAACAAAATGTATCTCAAGTGTGACCTGAAAGTGATGTACATGTATTATTGTATTATACAGGTTATTGGGGATAATAATGTATTCAATGAGTCCATAGCTTTGACATGTTAAAGTCAGAGGGAGGGAGAGGTTGTGATGGTTGTTATTATTTGCGCCTTAAGCGAGTTGAAGGTAATGTTTCTTCTTTGAGGCCAGCTTTATTGAAAGTTTTCAGTGCTCGCAAAGCTCTGGGCGTGCGGTTGGGTGTCTTGCTCGGTGATTTATCTGCAATAGGGGGACAGACAGGTTGCGGTGTATTAGCCTGGAATGGGTTGTCATCAGGGCTGCCACCATCCGCTTGTTGGTGTTGCAAGGATTCATCGGTTGGTGATGGGATGCGGCTGTGAGGAGTGGTTGGCAACGGTGTTGTTAGTCTAACTTCTGGTGTTGAGAAAGGTTCGGACATTTGGGGTGGTGCGACTGGATGCCCTGATGGTCTGGCTGTTTGGGTTGTGGTAGCCGGTGAGGGTAGAGCCGCCAGTGGTGATCTGGGTATGACTGGCAAATATTTTCTCAAGAACTTCCTGTTGCGTAAGGTCATCCTGCCTGAACCGTCCACTCTCACTACGTATTGGTCAAATTGGCGAACCTCGATGACGATGCCTGTTTTATCCCATTTTGTTGGATATGGTCCAGTTTGATTCTGTATGCGCACACAGTCACCCACTGATAGTGCAGGGAGGATTCTTGTGTGAGCTGACAATCTCTCTGCATCACGCATGTGTCTATTTCGTAATGCATCCTCTCGCAAGGCCAATGTCTCCTGCCATGTCTGGTGGGGTAGGTATTTCCCAGGAAATATTGGAATGAAATCCCGCACAGGCCGACCGAATATGCATTGGGCTGGCGAGATATGGGTATCCCTGTCAGGTGTGTTGCGGTATTGGAGGATGGCTCTCTGAAAGGCATTAGTGTTAATGTCACCATTCTGACCACTATTGTCAACAATTAAGCGTTTGATCGTTTTGACACCTATCTCTGCCCTACTGTTGCTATGAGGAAAAGCCACGGATGATATGCGGTGGTGCACTCCCCAGTTGCGTAAAAATGTCTTGGTAGCAGTAGAGGTAAATTCAGGTCCCCCATCTGAGGATAGCTCGTCACTTATTCCGAATGTGGCAAATGTACGTCTGAGGCTTGATATGAGGCCTTTGGAGCCGTCACTTGCTCTCTCCACAATGGGCCAGTTACTATATCTGTCCACTATTACTAGGTAATTGTGTCCTGCATAGTGGAAATAGTCTGCACATATGGATTGGAAAGGGTAATGTGGCGAAATAGGTGGTGTAGGTGGAGCACTGGGTTGTGACGGTGTCATTCTGTTGCAGGGCGAGCAGCGCAGACGCATTTCGGTGATGGCTGTGGCCATGCCTGGCCAAAAGAATGAGGCGTCTGCGCGTGCATGCATCTGGGAGACTCCCTGGTGCGCGGAGTGCAGCGAGTACAAGACAGCCTCCCGGAGGCTGGGTGGCATGACGATACGGTCATTGTATAGGACCACACCATCAAAGCTGGTGAGCTTATCTTTGTATTGGTAAAAGGCCCTCAGCTTTTTCGGTAGATCATCCTTGGATTGTGGGAATCCGTTTTCTACATAATCAATCAGCTCTGAGTATTCACTGCTTGTAGCTACACGAACATTTTCCCATGTGAGTGAACTGGCACCCAACATCTCGTCTTCACTTGAGCTAATAGTTGTGGTGTCCGATTTAGCTCTTATTGCCATGAGGAAATTATGATGTCCCGTCGGGATATTGTGATCCACCTCCATCACAGTAGTAATGTCGTCGGGCAGGAATATTTGGGTGGGTGGCCCGACTGGGTGACGTGACATAGCATCAGCAGCAGCATGGCGAATCCCTGGGATGTGAACGATTTGGAACCTGAATCTGAGGGTCTTTTCTTTCAAGTTCCTTAGGCGTGGGTTAGGAATGGCATCTAGGCTCCTGTCACCAAACACTTTGAGGAGTGGCTTGTGATCAACAACTATTGTCAAGTTGGGGCATCCAAGTACAAAATGGCGTGTCTTCTCGAGGGCGTCTACCACTGCCAGTGCCTCTCCTTCTATAGGCGCATATCTGGACTCAGCAGATGAGGTAAAGCGACTGCCAACCAATGTCATCTTCCATCCTGTACGACAGCAGAATGGTTTTGTAGATATGCACGCACAATGTTTCTGGAAAAGCCAGAAGCCAATACCTTCCTTGCTGTAATCTGTTGCAAGGCATGTTGGTTTGGCTTTGCTGAATATCTCCACACCATGTTTGATTTCCTCGATAATGATGTGCTTTGTCTCTTCAAATAGATCATCCATAGTGTTTGTCCAAGTGAATGGCGTATTTGGCTTTAGGAAGGAGCGGAATGGTTGCATTCTCTCAGCAGAGGCAAATGCGTATGCAACTTGGTTCACTAACCCAAACCAGCTCCTGATGTCTGTCACGTTTCGAGGTTTGGGGAAATTCTTAATTGCCTCAAGTACTTGTGGGCATGGTCGAACGGAGGTGGGGGTGATATCAAACCCTGCAAATGTAACAGTGTTCTTAGCGAATGTGAATTTGCTTGGGTTAAGGGTGATACCGTTTCGGCCACAGATGTCCAACCATTCAGCAGCCTGGAAGAAGCTATCCTCTATGGTAGAGGACCACATTATGGTGTCGTCAACAACTTTTGTTTTGTTTTGAACGTCACTGACAAGTTCATCAAATCTTCTCGTGTAAGCGTCTCCTGAGGCTATATATCCTTGAGGGCAGACACAATACCTGTACCGACCCCATGGTGTGATAAAAGTGGTCAAGTGTCTGTCCTTCTGGTCAAGGAGAATGCTGTGGTAGCCATTCCAAGCGTCGAATGTTGTTTTCCGGGTGTTAGGTGGAACTATGCGAGCCTGGTGGAATGGTGATTGGGTGTGGTGTGTCTCTCTGGTGGCGTGGCGGTTCAGAGCCTGAAAGTCGACCGTGCGCCGTGGCTTGCCAGACTTCTTAGCGCATATGACCATGCGATGACACCATGTTACCGGTGTGCCCACAGGGACAGGTTCGATTACCCCGAGTTGTACGTCTTGATCCAAACCAGCTTTTACTTCATCTTGCCAGTGAACTGGTACTGGGATGGGATTATGGTATGCCACAGGCTTGGCATCTGGGTCAATCATGATTTTCATTGGAGGGCCTGACATCATGGGTAGGGGCTGATGTTCACACACATTAAATGTGCTGCTTTTGTAATGTTTCAACAGCCACTGTTCTAGTTTTTCCCTGTTTTCCTCTGTGGCGGGGAAGGGAAGGGATTTTGGAACAGTTGGAGGAGCTTGTCGTAGAGGGCATCTGCATTGATCAGTGGTGCCAGGGTTGTCTTGATTTTCATTCTCCAAACTGGAGGTTGAGCCAATTGAAGGGAAGTTGGTAGACAGTAGACCTAGGGCAATGCACGCTTCCATGGATAAAAATATTTTTTCTGTGGACTCTGTAATGTACACTATTTGGCGGGTTGTGCATGGTTCTTTCCCTCTTTTGTAGCCGGTTATGCGGAGGACAAGCGCACCTATGATGCCGATGGGCTCTGTATTTGCTGCCTTCATCCTCATAGTAGTGGGAAGTAGATGGCTCTTGGTCAGACCAAGTTGGTGAAGCAACGTGGTCCCGGCGAGGCAGGATTGGCATCCTGTGTCTGCCACAGCAGGTGACCTGACTGTTTTTGATGCAAGCTCAAAGGTGGGTTTGATTCCCAAGTCCACAGCATCTTCTGGGAGCGCCTGAACGCTGATCATGATGGTGGGTTGGGGGTCAGAGGGCCGTCTTTTCCACAAGTCTTGTATAGAGTCATAGATATGATGATCAAGGGAGATGGATTCGGCCATGTGCTCTGAGGGTGTCTCGTCGTAGATTGTGCAAAGGGACTCGAATACCGCAGTCGCTGAATCGTTTTGTGGTTTCTTGGATTTCCTGCATACACGTTCAAAGTGGTGGAGTAAACCACATTTGGTACATGTGTGGTTGTAGGCCGGGCAGTGAGCCATTCGTTCTTGTTGTCTTCGGCCATGGCCAGTTTTGCCGCAATGGCCACATGGAGGAGTGTTAGGTTTTTTATCCGGTGGGCGGGTTTGAAACTTTCTCTTTTCATACTGTCTGTATGTGCTGGTGGCATCAACTGCTAATGGGACTGGAGACGGTCTGATGCGTCCAGCCGAGCGCTTCCCACTTTCTTTTGCTTCCACATACCGAATGGTCTCCTCGACCGTCATGTCCTGGTTAGCCTGTCCTAACACATCCAGGCGAATGTCATCATCTGCCAGGCCGACAATGATTGTGTCCCTAACCATTTGGTCGCTGTAGCTGATATGGGCACCACACCCGCAACCGATCGAGTATTGACAAATGCTGGCCTGTCCTTTTAATCTAGCCGAGAAAGCCCTTATTGGTTCATCCCTGTCTTGTTTCATCTGCTGCAGTTCAAGCCGTGCCACCATGACATTCTCCTGGCGCACTGCCAGGGACTTGATGAGCTGGAGGAGTTTGGGCTCGTCGTTTGATGTGAGGGATTTGAAGCTTCGTGTGAGGTCTCGCCTGAGAACATCGTCACAGCACTCGAGCAGTTGGAATATGATGTCCGGGCCAGAGAGTTTAGTGGCCTGTTTGTAGTCGGTCCATCGTTGAACGAAGTAAGCCCACTCTTCGCTGGTACCCGAAGCAGATATTGACGGCCTCCTTACTTTTTCTGTCTTGGCCCCTGTGGCATGGGGTGTGTGTGCAGTGACCGGATGAGCTGTACGCTCGTGAAGGTCCAACAACCGCACCAGGACTTCAGCAGCTAGGGACGATGGCCATGACGCTGTGCAACTGGGGGCAGGGCATTTGATCTCTGTAGACTGATGTGCGTTCTCTGGGTTTGACATTCCGTTCTGTTTATTTCATAAATGACTACAGAGTCTTTGCTCTTTAAATTGAAATGATTCGTTTATTAACAGCAATGAAATAAACAGTCTTCAAAGGATTATGAACTTGCGGTCTGTAACTGCCATTATTTTGTGTACTACGTCACCGATCAAGGAATCCTTGAATGGTGCGTTATGGTGCAAAGCTGAAATACTAGATACAAGAACATACATAATAAATGATAATCCTCTATCGGTATGATTATAAACCTTCGACCTTGAGGGGAAAAAAAAAGTAACACGATAGAAATTTAAAGAAATAAAAAAAAATCAAACAACTAAAAAAGGTAGCCTCGTTGAACGTTTGACAACAGATACCTGATGATTCTGGGGGAGGGGGGATACGTAAACTGATTGGTTACTTACTAACAAGTTTCATGGTCTTTGTGGCGCGCCCAGTATTGTTCCTGACCCTTGTACACTGAAACACGTCATTCTGGGTGGAATAATAAGTTGGTTGATTTGTTGAACAAATAAATCATGTGCAGATGGAAGGTTTTCAACGCCGGGGGTCGCCATGACATATTCGGTCGGTCTGCGAGACGAGTTTGAGTTTTATTTTGGAGAGAGCACGTCCGCACGACAACGGTCACATTGTGCTAGGAAAAAAAGCAAGACGAAAGACAGAAGATAACAGATTACAGGATAGAAGGCCACCTACCAGAAGCGCCCACAAACCCAATAATTAAATAATTAAATAAATAAATAAGAAAAATAAATTTATAAATAACAGAAATCTATCACATAAAACTACAGGAACCGCTTTTGTTACAGATAGGCTCGAAATTTACGGAAAAAATCTTTCTAAAATTTGGCATGAATGAGCGAACTATGTTCGCTGACCAAAAAAGGTTTCATAAGACGATGCCATTTTTTTGCGACCGAGGAATAATGCACAAAACGAGCAAATAATGGAACTTTTACCTCTCAAGAGGGTTTAGGCGACATATTACGAATGGGACACTAAATATATGCTTTCCATTCCTCTGAAAATTGATTTCACCCACCCGCCCATCAGTCTATTTATATCCAATCCATTCATCCTTCCTTCAGTCCATTCATCTGGCAGTCCATTCATCCTCTAATCAAGTCATCCATCCTCCAATCCATTTATCCACCTATTATCCAATCAATTCATTCTCTAATCCATTCATCCATCCTTCAATCCTTTCATCTATCCCTCAGTCCATTCATGGAACAATCTGTTCATCCTCTAATCAAGCCATCCATCTGCCAAATCCACCCATCCATCCTCCAATCCATTTATCCATCCTCTAATTCTATCGATTCGTACTCTAATCCATTCATCCCTCAATTCTTTCATCCCCCCCCCGGCCACTCATCCGACAATGTATCCATCCCCTATCCCGTTTCATCCACCTGTAAAATTAAATAAATCCACTCATCTTCCAATTCACTCATCCTCCAATCCACTCACCTTCCAATCCATTCATTCCACAACCCATTTCACCCACCAGCCCAATCCTTACTCACATCAAATTCATCTCTAACATCAGGGATGTGGAGGAAGAAGTTGTATATCCACGAGCCCAGTTCACGCTTTCTGTAATGACACCCACAGTTGTGGTCACTGAGCCTGAGGGTTTTTGTCCTGTTGCAGGATTCCCAGTCAGACACATAGCACACCTGGGGATGTTTCAGTCAGGTCAGGCCATAGACAGAAACTAACACAAGATTTAAACAATCGATCGGTGGGGAAAAAGGAGCAACGAATATAGCCATCCATCCGTTCACCCTTTCGCCCATACATCCACTCTGCCGTCCGCCCGTCTGTCTCTATCACCGCTGGCCTGCCTGCCTGACTCACTCAGAGGGGGGGGGGGAGAGAGAGAGAGAGACAGAGAGAGAGAGAGGCAGAGAGAGAGAGAGAGAGAGAGAGGCAGAGAGAGAGAGAGAGAGAGAGAGAGAGAGAGAGAGAGAACAATTTCATCGTTTTTTAGCTCCACGATGGAGAATTGCGTAATGTAAAATTAATGTACTCCATTATTACTATTATTATTACTGTATTACTATTGACTTTCTCACCCACCGAGAATCGGCTGGAAATTTTGATAGCGTAGTCATAAACGTGTGGCGTGTCGTTCGAGGTCACGCTGGAAGATAATGTGCAAGACTAGATTAATGCCCAGAGAAAAGATGATGTGAATGAAAGTGGATGCCTCGTAATGCTCAGAAAAAGGCAGAAGTGAAAAGAAGAAGTGGCGGAGCGATTAAGCGAGTAGGTTTTCTTCTTCCTACCTGGCAGGGCTGTTGGTGCTGTAGCAGAGGTCGCAGGTTCGATCCCCGCCTTTGTCACTTGTTTTTCTTCTTTCTTTCACTCCCGCCTTTTCTGAGCTAGCTCTAATTAGGCGCCTACACTCTGAGCACGTCACAATTTCTCTGAATTATTTTCTCAGTGCACTGTCTCCCCGAAGCTTCTGCTTACCTTCATTAACATATATCGAGGGTTGTCAACCAGAATATGTTATGTTTCATGTTATTCATTGTTCTTAAATGCCTGTAGAGATGTATGACTTTATTTCATAACCCGATAAAACAATTCATATGACTGTGTTGAAATTATTGCAATTACATGTATTTGAATTTTCATTAAGGTTACAAATTTCAAACACATTTTTCTGTTTGATCATTCTGGTTGCCAACCCTCGATATATATAGCGTAAGGCAAACAGTTTAGACAGAGACGAAAAGGTTATGTAATATTATTAAGTTTACTTCTTTCTTTCTCTCCTTCTTTCTTTCTGTCTTTAATAATAATCATTATTTCAGGCAAGAGGTTAAAACTCTTGAAAGTGCTACACTACACTATATTTTCAGAAAGAAAGTAAGACTGTGATATCTCTACATGAATAGCTAGGAGCCCTTATGTGAACAGTTGTTAAAAGCCCCGGGAATTCGGTTTCTTCAACAGCTCCTCAAATTTTTTTTATCATTACAGCTTCAAAGCATGCCTTTTGTATTTTAATTTCAATATTTTATGACCACGTTTATAAGCAGCATTAAATTGGTTGATTGCCATAATAAAAATTATAATAATGAATTGTACAAGGGAGTTATCATTGCATTTATGCTACAGTTTACTTTTGCTATTCACATAATTATGGATATGTCAAAAGAACGGTTTAGAAACAGAAATAAAATTTCCAAGGGGAGTAAATTTATTGATTCTGGATTTACACATATGTACAAAATTCTAAATCTTATTATTAGCATCACTATCCCTGGGTGAAGAACTAAACGCCAGAATTGGGAAAGCAGCTACAACTTTTGGCAGGTTATCTCAGAGAGCTTGGAACAACAAAAAGCTGACACTCAAGACCAAAATTCTTATTTATCAAGCTTGTGTCATCAGTACCCTGTTGTATAGCTGCGAAACGTGGACCACCTATACAAGACACGAAAAAAGATTAAACAGCTTCCATCTTCGCTGCCTGCGGAAAATCATGGACATCAGATGGCAGGACAAAATCACCAACAACGAAGTTCTCAAACGAGCAAAGCTCACCTCAATTCAAGCAACACTGAGAACAAGACGACTCAGGTGGATAGGACATGTCAAAAGAATGGATGATAGTAGAATCCCAAAGCAGATACTGTATGGTGAGCTAAAAGAGGGAAAACGTCAAAGAGGTAGACCAAAACTACGTTTCAAAGATATCTGCAGGACCACACTGAAAGATTTTGGGATCGATGAAAAATCATGGGAAAATGTGGCAGAAGATCGAACGACCTGGAAGGGAGCCGTCAGGAAAGGTGCTGCCAAATTTGAAAAAAATCAAAGAGAAAAAAGACAGAAAAGGAAGGAAAAGACAAATGAAGTCACAAACGAAGGCGAGTATATGTGCTCACTCTGTGACCGAAGATGTAAATCGAATATCGGACGGATTAGTCATGAGAGGAGCTGCTCTCGGCATCTGTCTTGAAGTCAGAAAATGCTGCAAAGACCGTCTGCAAAGACGAAAAGGGTCGTATATATTATAAAAAAAATAGTGGCGGGAGTAATTCATTGTGGTGCAATTTCGCCCCTTTTCTTGCTCGACGCTACAACCTAAATGACAGTTTCAAAACTTATAAAATTAATTTTCCTAAGTTTCAACTAATCCAGTCCAATCGCTTTTGTGTTGACCGATTGTGTTGATTCAAGTTTCAGGTATTTTGAAATAAAAGTGGTAAAAATGTAAAATACAAAGATCTTTGTTTTGGCTCCCTGTAGAAAGCCCACCGCACCGGGGACGATGTATTAATACGCGTTCAATTCGGTACGCGCAGTTTCCCTACCAAGAACGAGTGCATAGTGCTCTGGCGCGTACGAAATCTGTAGTGAAACTGCAGAATATGGGAAGCTTTCTAGACCAAAAAGAGAGAACACAGGCTTATCCCGGATAATGCCAGGAACTTCATCTAGATCTAGTTTATTTAAAAAAAAAAAAGAAGAGAAGTTTGAAGAACATTTGAGGTACGATAATTTCGTAAAAATATAGGGTAGTATCAGTATTTTTTTTTTCATTCCTACTATTTTGGACTTAGAGACCTTAATTATACCAATTATAGTGTCACCAATGTAGTAGTCAAATTCGGTGGAGAAAAACACAAATGTTTTGTTGTTTAACATTAAACATAATAATGTTAGAAGCCGTATTTCGAAATTTCAGCGTTATGAGTTGCATTGTTATAATATACGGTAGTGGAGGTGTTTAGTCAAATACTGAACAGTGCAGGGTGGGGGTAAATTTACTTCCGAAAAATTGTCGGGATAAACGGGATGAAAAAAGTTGGGAGCCCTTTCAATACTTTCATAGATGAAATTCACCATTCGACAACTACAACTTCTATTACAAGTTACTGTTTATTTATATTAATTATAATGACTCACTGAACATCGCACAGAATCTCATACGAGTGACCAGTGACGGCTAACAAGTCACTCAGATGCATCATAATTGACGTCACAGCTGTGTGGATACAAAAATAGAACTTTTAGAAGAATATTTACATAATACTCTGGAGCAGCGCATCTTGCAGTGTAGGCGATGGGTAGAGGACAGGAACAGATCACATCTGTGTTCATATATTTAAAAATGTATTTACTTTAAGATAAGGACTAGATAGCTACATTTCAATTATTTTATCTTCTTATATAAGGGCTAGGCCTTCACCCCGACCACTGCCTGCTTAAGTGTGAGATTATACTAATTATCAAAATCTTACGCTGGAACAACACAACCAGCAGTAGAAGGGCTTCATGGAAGAGCATAGGTGGCTCTGTCATAGTTTTACATCAGAAAGCGGAATATATTTCAGTCCTGTCAACCATTTGCAAACAATGATGCTAGATAGAAATGACGTCAAATTCCATCTAGTCATGGTGCTTTTGTGTGCACAATGCAGGCCTATCTATAGTGTAGAACAAACATTTAAAATAGAAAAAAGATATGTCACTTTTGCCAAATTGCGAAACTGGCTCAACTTCCATTATTTAATGTAGAAAAAAAAATGTCAGATAAGCCTTGTCGTCTTGGTAACAGCACTTTTGGCAATGTTCTTAATGTAAACAACATTGTAAACTTTTAATCTTAGTGACAGTTTAAATACTTGATTGATTATCTCCCAGTAACGGAAACAAAATGAGAGATAAGATAAGATAAGATAAGATAAGATAAATTTTATTCGTCCTTGTACAAGGAAATTTGTTTTGATCATTGAATACATAACAATACAGTTACAGAAGCAGAAAGTATGATACATAGCGCGCACACACACATATATACACACACACTGATAAATTAACTAAATTAACAAAATTAACAGTGCACACAATATGCTTCCCTAACTAAAACACATTGACCTGACACGCAGGACATAATTCAACTGTGCACAGATTACGATCAAGATGACGACATTATTGTAACATCCTAGTTGATGATGGAATAAACGATTTAAAGTAGCGCTCAGTTTTAGTTTTCTTTGACAACAGCCTTAAACTTCTTACAGATCTTATATATTCCTTGTTCAGGGGATGTTGGGGGTCATTTATAATATTAGCTTTTTTAATACAAGCACCAGTGTACAGCTCATCAAAATATGGCAGATCACAGATACAAATTTTGGATGCTTTTTAAATTAAATTATTGATCTTATTTTTATCTTTTTGAAAGATGTTTCCTCCCCAACAGACAACTCCATACATCAAAACGCTCTGAATAGCCATGGTGTAAAATATTTTCAGAATGCTTTTGCTAACTTTTAAAAAGCGGAGCTTTCTGAGGAAATACATGCGCTGGTTGGCTTTCTTGTATACATATGTTACATGCGCATGCCAGTTAAGCAATGAATCAATAGTAATGCCAAGATATTTGGCCTCTGTGACAATTTCAACCTCTTCATTGTTGATAGTAAGAGGGCAAACAGGATCGTTGTTATTTTTCCTAAAGTCAAAAACAAGCTCTTTTGTTTTCTTAACATTCAGTAGAAGATAGTTGTTATTACACCAACAATGAAAGGATTGTACAATGTTAGAATATTCGTGGCCAGAGTTAGGTAAAAGGCCTAAAATAGCAGAGTCGTCGGCAAATTTAAGAAGGTAAACGTTGTTGTGTATCACAGTGAAATCATTTGTATACAATGTATACAGGGCAGGTGACAGCACGCAGCCTTGAGGCGCTCCTGTGTTTGTTGTGAGTAATTTGGAAAATGTGTTGTTTATATCCACAAACTGGCTTCTCTGTGTTATATTGCCATTTTATCTCCATTCCATTGAGGTAAACAAACTGGGAGATAAACGTTGTTGTCTAGGTAATGTTGTCGTATTTCCTTGGTTATGTCCCATGACGATGGAATACCACGGGAGATAAACCTTGTCGTATAGTAATAGTGTCATTTTTTCTTGGTTATGTACCATTACTGTGGACACAACAAGAGATCATAGATTATACACTGCTGTTGAAGAGACAGACCTTGTCGTCTTTGTAAAAACGAAATATTTTATTAGTTGTGTCCCATGGATGTGCGTTTCGTTAACTGCAGCGCTCCATAGTCCACTGAAACTATCTGACCCGGCGGGAGGAGGTCAGGTCAGTTCCGCATACCGCCAGACACAGTTGAGGGAGGCGAGAAACGAAATTTCCGATCATATGATTATACTTAACGAAAATCCCTGCCTTAAAAAATAATCGCAAAATGAAATTTTGTTTTGAACAAGATGGATTTTTCAATGCAACTTATCGTCGAAACTTTAGGCCCTACAGAAACTTTCATAACCTTTTATAATGTAGTTCCAAAGGTTGAGGTACTCACATGTTCATCCATCTAGCTCCATTTTAGCATGATATTAATTTAACAGTGAACATAAGCAAAGCTAGTTTGTTGTGTAGAAAACAAACAAACAAACAGACAGACAGACAGACAGACAGACGTCTAGATATATGTATATAAACGATTGTGAACACGTACATCATTCATATCCAGACTTGTACATATTAACAGAGAGAAAATATATTTGACATTATATTTTATTTTATGTGGTTTTATGTTCAGATGTGTATGTGAGGAAAAATTGTATCACATCCTAAATTCCTATAAATCAACACAGTAGAATACTAGTAGTAAGAAAAAAAAATTAGTTATCATAGTTAATATTGCCTTCAAATCACCAGTCACTTATAGCTATTGGTTCAGAAAATGTATTAACCCTTGCACACGGTGAAACACTTAAACAGCTCATTCCTTGTATGCGCGGGCGCGGGAGGCCACAGTATTCCTAGGATACCAGTGATATTGTGATCATTTCAAAAGATCATACCTTATGATAGACTGAAGCATTTTAAACACGTCTTGCATAAAAAAAAAGGGCATGCTAAACTTTCCTCCAAGCTGATATTAGCACTAGCGGAGGATAAACTTTCAGCTACATCACTAAACTTGTTCTGACAAGGATAACAGTGGTTGCCCTCCGCGTACCGAAAGTTAAGCAGGGGTGATGGCTGTCTGTGATCGTCGCGGTGCGAAGCTGTAGGGGTGGAGGGCGAACAACAGTTTATCACTGCGGCGGGAAAAGGATAATGTTCAGTATAAACTAACTTGGTCTGACAGTTCCGCGATATCACAAACGTGTCCACTCGGAGTCAACGGCAAGAGCAACATCTGACTTTACGTAAAACGACGGACCATCTGAAACTGGTGTACTTGTAGTAAATTCCTCTGGCGAGTTTGTCCTCTCGGTGTCTTCTTGGCCAGAGCTTTTTGAATCTGCAGTGGATACCAAGTCTTTGAGCATCTTCTGTTCCCAATTTTCATGATCTGTTGGTTTTAAAACCTCAAAACCGAACTCAGAATACGCTCTTTTGATGTCAGGAATCATGATGCCTTCATCTTCCTCCTCGAAAGCTTCATTCTCTGCCCCAGTGGTTGGCTTCTTTATCTCTTTACCGATATCTGCACTCCGATTTGTACCCGCAGTGGCATTATGCGTGAAGGCAGTGTCTGCGCCGGGAAGACCGTTGCCAGCGTTCATGAATTCGGAATTGTCAGGGGCCTGGATTGTTATAGTGAAGTCAAAGCGATTTTCCTGTTCCGTTGCTGGAGTTAAGGGTGTGAAGGGTCCGGTTTCTAGAATAGTTGAGAACCGTCGTCCCATGGTCACAAAGGGGGAAATGATATTCGGCTTATTGTCGCTTTGTCCCTGAGCCCAGGGCTGAAGAGTCACTTGTCCAAATGGCGGAAAGATTAGAACAGGCAAAAAACATACGCAGGCCATAATAATCCACACTGTTTGCCATTGTTCCACAGAGTTCTAGAAATAATAAACACGAAAAGAATGTATTAAAATAGCGTATTGTGCATTTCCTTCATTATGTTCCTTGTTATTCATTGTTCTTAAATGCCTGTAGAGATGTATGACTTTATTTCATAACCCGATAAAACAATTCATATGACCTTGTTGAAGTTATTGCAATTATTTGGAAATTTCATCAAGGTTACAAATTTCAAACACATTTTTCTCAGTTTGATCATCCCGATTGCCAACCCTCGATATATTTAGCGTAATTATATAGCAATTTAGACAGAGATGAAAAAGCTTTGTTTTCGATGAGCAAACAGGCGTGTAAACAGTTGAAATGTTTAAAAACAAAAACAAAAATAACTCTCAAGTATCAAGTTAGTATTACTTTCGTGAAACACATCACCAATCAACAAAAACTTTTGCCGTGACAGATATTTAAATCTTGTAGTTTTGCATTGGTTTCACCTGTACTAAATCAGTTTTGTATGCTTCAAAACCTCGGGATAAGAAAATCTTATGTCTGGGCAGGAGAAGGGCAGAGGAGGATGATCAAATTTTAATGGTTCAGCCGTGATGAAGCCGTCTGTAACCAAAATACTCCTAATGGGAATTTGATTACCAACTACATGTAGGTTACCGAAAGAAGTTATTGTGACCTTGTCACCAAGAGAAGGTTATTGTGGTCAAATTAACTAATCGTAACACAAGCCCTGACCATAGGCCTAACCCTAAAACAGTCTCCCCTTCTTTCCCCCCCCCCCCCCCAAAAAAAAAACCACAAAACAACAACAACCTAACAACAAACAACACCTGTGGCAACGAAGCCCAATTTTGCCTCGTGGACAAACATTCACTAATTAGAAGCATAAAAACTTCGCTTGTAGATTAACTTTTAGTATCCAGCATACCATATTACTGTTTGATGTGCCCATCCGCGATGCTTAGTGTTCTTTATTTTGGACGATCATTAATATGTCAGTAAATGATGGTATGGTATTTCTGTCCGTCTTTCTTTAATAATAATAATAATATATACATTTATATAGCGCCAGGACTAAAACATTAAAAGCTCTAGGCGCTGTACACAGTAAAAAAAATCATAAAAGCACATTCAAATAAACTTACACACACACAGACAAACTAGTTTTATACATCCATAGCAAGCTATAAAATTCAGTTTTTAAAAAGAAATGTTTTTAACCTGTTTTTAAATATGTTTAGAGAGGCAGAATTTCGAACCTCTTGTGGTAAAGAATTCCACACACAGGGACCAAAACAACTAAAAGCTCTATCTCCATAATTTAATGTTTTACACCTGGGAACAACCAGTTTGTTTTCTGTAGTAGATCTTAAAAATCTATCAGACTCATGTTTTTTCAAAAGTTCCGAAAGATAGGAGGGAGCTGAACCTTCAAGACATTTGTAAACCAAAACTGCAGCTTTAAATTTTATTCTGTTTTCAACAGTAAGCCAGTGAAGTTGGTCAATAAGGCTTGAGGCAGATTCTCTTTTTGATTTTCTAAAAATCAGTCTAGCTGCATTATTCTGAATTATCTGAAGGCGTTTTATTTTGTTGCTCGGAATTCCAAAGAGCAGAGAGTTACAATAATCAAGCTTTGAAAACATAAGTGAAGTGATAAGTATTCGAGTTGCCTCTTGGGATATGAATGGACGAATAGAGCTGATGTTTTTTAATTGAAACATTAATGATCGACATAATGAACTTATTTGATTTTCCATGCTGAGATCTGATTCTAAAATTGTGCCTAAGTTTTTAACTTTATTCACGTTTGCTACAGTGCTTTCACCATCTTTCTTTCCATCTCATTTTTTAATTCTCTCTTTCTGTCCGTCTGTCTTTCTTAATCTCTTTGTTTCATTCTTTCTCTTTCTTTCTTTCTTTTTTTTGAATTTTCGAGTCTTTCTTTCTTTCTTTTGAAATAAGTTCTCTGTGATTTTCAAAATTCTTTTAGCCAGACACTTTCTGTCTGGCCACCAGAAGGTTAATTGTTTGTGTGTGTGTGTGTGTCCAAACTTACATCTGGGGTCAGTGCAGCAGTAATCAGAGGGCCTGAGATTGAGATAAAACCGCTAGTTGACATAAATAATCCAGTCAGAAAACCAGAATACCTGTGGACAAATGTGGAAAAACCAATAATCTCCCTCTAAAGGATCTGTTTTACACCGTCTTCATCACAGACTAATAAAATACCCAGACTGGATGAGCCCATTGTGTGACGTCACAAAACAGCGAAAAGTCATGAACCATCCGCCACATTAGGTTTACGGTTGCGACCGACGCTTCAGCATAGCTACAATGCAGCGGTCGCTAAAAGTCCATACAGTCATCATTTATAACAATAAAAAAAAGGCAGCTGTAGACAATAAAATGAAAGGACAGGCAAGTTAATGCATTATTAATACATGTACAACCAATCTTGACAAATAAAAAGAAATTTCTACTGCAGAGAGAACTAGAATCGGAATTTCCCGAGCGGCGGCCACGTTGGTTAGGCGGCCGCATCTCATTAACTTCCGTAAAAAACGACACAGCCCGAAGCTTGTGTTTCCAATCTGGTTGATTTATTAGTCTGTGATCTTCATGCAGTATCAAGAAATTGGTATGTTATCGTTAGCACTTGAGATTGTGTGACAATTGTAATGAATTGGAGGATGAATTTCACGTGTTATCATCTTGCAAAAAAATCAAAGATATTAAGGAAACATTTTTTACCATCTTGGCTATTTGGACCAAGCACGTTTGAGTTCAAACATTTTCTGTCGTCGATGCACGATAGAGAATCACTACATTTGCTTGGACTGTTTTGCCATAAAGTACTAAGCGAATACAATAAATGTCACTTTTGTGACTTCTCCTGGCGAGGTCTGAAAACTGAATTCTTCTTTGTGTGAAAATGCAAATCTTAGTTGATATTTTCAATTATGGCCTTTAGCGTCTTTACAGACGGTCTTAGCAGCTAGAATATTCACTTTCACTTTGACTGACAGCTTCTCTCGTGGCTTATTCTACCAATGTTTGACCCGAGAGTGCGATGGCAGTGATTGCAGGTCAGTCTTTTGGGTTCACTTTGGCGAGTGTTTTCATTCCGCCTCTGTCGTTTTGTCAGGTATGTTTCTTTTGCCTTGAAGTCTATTGCGAGCGTGCCACTGCGCAATTTTTGTCTCCATCTGCTTCGATCATTTGCAAGGTTCTCCCATTCATTGGGGTCGATGTTGAATGCTTTCATCGTGACCTTGCAAGTGTCTTTGAATCGCAGATGTGGCCTACCTCTGGGTCGGTTGCCAGTAGCAAGTTCCCCGTAGAGAATTTGTCTGGGGATGCGATCATTTTCCATACGGTGGAGATGTCCAAGCCACCGCAGTCTTTTTTTGCCTAGGAGAGCCTGAGTTGATGGAATGTTGGCTCGGCTCAGAACTTCGATATTTGAGATCCTGTCTTGCCACTTGATCTTGAGAATTTTGCGTAGGCAGCGCAGGTGGAAGGAGTTGAGGGATCTTTCATGTTTGGAGTAGGTGGTCCATGTCTCTGAGCCATACAGCAGGGTGCTTAGGACGCAAGTTTGGTACACGAGTACCTTTGTTTTGATGGTCAGCTTGCTATTGTTCCACACCCTTTTTGAGAGTTTGCCAAAAGCTGTGGCCGCCTTTCCTATTCTGGCATTTATTTCAGTTGTTATGTCTGTGCTACCACTGATGGTTGAGCCTAGGTAGCAGAATTTTCCCACTTGCTCCAGAGGAGAGCCATTCAGCATGATTGGGTTGGGGTTTCTCAAGCCTTGTGTCAAAACTACAGTTTTTGAGACACTGATCCTTAGCATGAATTTGTCACAGGCTTTGGCAAGGCTATTGATGAGAGCCTGGAGCGTGGTTTCATCGTGGGCCACGATTGCAGCATCATCTGCGAAGAGGAGCTCTTGTAACATAATATGCTCTGTACGAGATTTTGCTTTTAGTCTGGCAACATTAAAAATGGAGCCGTCCACTCTGGTGTTAATAAGTACTCCACCTGAACATTGACCAAAGGCATTCTTGAGTAGGGCTGCAAAATATATACCAAATAAGGTAGGAGCAAGAACACATCCCTGCTTCACACCGCTGTTTACAGCAAATGAATTGGATGTGCAGCCTTCAAAGTTGACACATGCCCTCATGTCAGTGTGGAAGGATGCAATAAGTTTTAGCAATGTTGGTGGACAGCCTATGGATTTAAGGACTGCATACAGGCCAGATCGGCTTACGGTGTCGAAAGCCTTTGTTAGGTCCACAAAGCATGTTATAAGCGGCCTGTTTTGTTCTTTACATTTTTCTTGGATTTGCCGAAGTGCAAATATCATGTCAATAGTTGATCGTTTGCTTCGAAAGCCACATTGTGTTTCTGGTAAGACTTTTTCCGCCAGTTGTTGAAGGCGGCAGAGGATGACGCGAGCAAAAGCCTTTCCAGTAATGCTGAGGAGGGATATGCCTCGATAGTTGTTGCAGTCGCCTTTGTCTCCTTTGTTCTTGTAAAGTGTGACAATTTTGGCGTCTCTCATATCATGTGGTATCACGCCTTCTTTCCAACACTGCAGTAACAGATTATACAGGTGTGGTAATAGTGGGCCTTTTAGGTCTTTTAATACCTCTGCAGGAATGTTGTCACTTCCTGTGGCTTTTCCAGCAGACAGGTGGTCGATTGCATTGGAAAGCTCGACTAAGGAAGGTTCAGCGTCAAGTTCGGCCATTATTGGCAGTTTTTGGAGGTGTTCCTCAAAATCTGGTGGAATATTTTTCTCAGTTGAATACAACAGAGAGTAATGCTCTACCCACCTATTCAGTTGTTCATTTTTATCTGTGATGGGTTCACCATTTACAGACTTAAGTGGGGCGCTTTTGGTGATGATTGGCCCAAGAGCTACTTTCATCTGACTAAAGGCGGTTTTCATATCTCCCTTTTCATTTGCCTCTTGTATGCTGTTACACAAGTCTGTCCAGTATTTGTTGGCGCAACGTCTTACCTCCAGCTGAAGTTTAGCTTTTGCATTTTTCAAACAAGTTTTTGTACTCTGATTGCAATTTTTGTTATACTCATTGAAAGCAGATTTCTTTTGCTCAATGAGAGGTAGGAGAATTTCGCTGTTCTGGGCTACCCAGTCGTTGTTTGAAACTTTATGCTGTCCAAAAGACTTGATGGCACAGTCATGAATTTTTGAACTGAGAGTGTTCCATGTTTCATCTACCGAGTCACATTGGCTGACATTATCCATGCTTTCAGCAAATAACTTTTCAAATGACTTTCTATTTGATTCATCTCTGATTGCTGTTACATTGATCTTAGGGATTGAAGGGGCTTTTGATCTGTATATTTTCTTGGCCGAAATTTTGATTTTGCTGACTACCAGTGCATGGTCGGTGTCACAGTCAGCACTGTGGAGGGAACGAGTTATTTTTATACAGCCCAAACTCTTCCTCCTTGAGAGAATAAGATCTAATTGATGCCAATGGCCAGACCTGGGATGGCGCCATGATGTTCTTTGGCATCTCTTAAGGTCAAAGTACGTGTTTGTAACACATAATGAGTTTACGGAGCATAGCTCCAGAAGGCGCTGCCCGTTTTCGTTGATGTTGCCAATGCCGAAGTGCCCAATGCACTTTGGCCATGCGGAGTGATCTGCTCCCACTCGAGCGTTAAAGTCACCCAGAATTAGCAGGCCTTCGGTGAGAGGGATGTTGTGGAGAGTCCTCTGCAATGCCTCGTAGAAAATGTCTTTGGTTTCGTCAGAGGAGGTAAGTGTTGGGGCATAGACACAGATAATGTTGGTAAAACCAGACCGGGTGTTCAGACTGAGTGTCATGATGCGTTCTGACACTCCAATTGGAGTTGCGATCGAATTGATAAGGGAGTTTTTTACGGCGAAGCCCACGCCGTAGATTCTCGGCTGTTCGCTGCTAAGGCCCTGCCAGAAGAAGGTGTAGTTTTCTTCTTTGACTGACCCGGAGTCGGGAAGTCGAGTTTCTTGAAGGGCAGCGATGTCGATGTTTAGTAGCTGAAGTTCTCGATCAATAATTTGGGATTTCCTGATGGAGTCAATATCAGTGAGATCTTGCTGTTGCAAGCCTGGGCGCATTGTTCTGACGTTCCAGGTACCAAGTTTTAGTATTTTTCTGTTTTTGCCAGGTGCACACTTTACGTCAGCTTTTTGACTTTTGGTCTAGCTCCAACCACCTTATGAAGCAGGCTGACGTGGCGGAACAACACCCAACTGCCTGGGGGCTGCCCAGGTTACGGCGGGCGGTAGTTGATCAATGCAGCTGAAAAGCCGCTCCCACCGACAGAGGGGACCCCTGGCGCTCATCCGTACGCCAAATGGATTGAGCTTATCACCGGTAACTGCCACCTCCCGTGTTGTGCCCATCCGTAACGGATGGCTGGAGTGTCCTCTCCAAATCGGAAATGGGTGGGCTTATAGAGGAGAGACAGACGCTTGCCAAGCCCGAGCAAACGCCTCCTCGTTTTGCTGCCTTGCCTGGGCTATTTTTAAGAGATGGTGCTTTGCCCAGAGGCACCACCCCTCTCTCTGCCATTCTAGTTAAACCCAAGGGAGAGACCAGGTCAATACATTTGGAACTAGTCCGGCTGCAGGAGATGCTGGAAGCCAGTTTGATGCAGTTCTCCCTGACAACCACCTTCGGGTCTCCACTCCTGATTTTCTGTCTGGGTTTACTCCCATAGCCTTTGCTATCATAGCAACACACAAGGCAGTGTGGTATTTGTATTCAGGGTTACCTTCCCCTAGTCTTCCTCTCTCCCGAGATGACCCACAAGACAGTGGGGGTGACAGTAGCAGGCTGTATTGTGTACTGTCATACAATAGCAGAAAACTCTGGCCTGACATTCATAATACATAAAGGTGAGAAAAGATCGGTGGGCGGGTGGAGGGGATTGAAAAATAATGGCTGTTGCTGGCAATTACAAGTGGTATTTTATTGTATACTATTGTAAGTAAGGGTATAAATTGTAGTAGGCAGCAGGGTGCGGAGAGAGTGAATGACCGTGCCTTTTGTTTGTTTCTTTTTGTTTTTTAAAAAATGTTTTCAAAGCTTGTTTGCATGATTATTCTGTGTATTTTGAATTGGCCGTCAGGCTTACAATAAATAGAACTTGTAAAAACGCAGTGTTGAAAGATGTGTAGAGCATAAACGATATCTCAACAGATTAACAAGGCAAGCTGATGGGTAGTTAGTGATAGGCAGGTAAATAGATAGATAAATAGATAGATAGCCACTCAGACAGACGTAGACAGACAGAAAGACAGACAGATAGATAGAATGACTAAAAGATAAACAGACAGGCAGACAAACAGATAGATAGATAGATAGATAGATAGATAGATAGATAGATAGATAGATAGATAGATAGATAGATAGATAGATAGATAGCCCTCGGCACTATCAAAAATATTTGACTCAAATTTTGGGGTCTCTCTGTGTATCTATCTTACCCACCTACCTAACCACCTTCCTGTCTGTCTGTCCGTGTATCTATCTGTCTGTCTGTCTATCTATCTGCCTGCATGCTTGCCTGTCTCGAAATTTAGCATTTTTTGAAACCCCCGCTAATGAACTTACCTAGGTGCCATGTCCAAGGGGAGTGACGGCAGAACCGAGGAACCCACAGCCTGGCACACCAAAGTGACTGTTAATATACCAAAAGCCACCCATCTAGCCTGCTGGCCGAATATGACCACACACGCCAGACCGCCTGCGGCCAAAGTAAACCCTGCCAAGACAACAATGCAAGTGTATTACAATAATAACTTCAGAATTCAATTTTTGTACTGAAAATCTTACGACTGTCTGCATATTTTTAATCTGACAACCTTAAAATTAACTATGGATTTATATTCTGATAACCTCAAGATTAACTAGGAATTTTTTTTGTGATAACCCCATTAAGATTTGCTCTGAATTTTTATTCTGATAACTAAGTTTTCAAGATTTAGTATGAATTTATAGTCTGATAACTTCAAGATTAGCATGAATTTTATTATGATAACCTCAAGATTAACTAGGAATTTATTAATCTGATAACCTCAAGATTAACTAGGAATTTATTAATCTGATAACCTCAAGATTAATTAGGAATTTTTATACTTGTACAAGTACGGTAGGTACTTACTCATGAATATTTAGTGTGTGCATGCTTACAATAAATATGTATGGGTGCGGTGTGTGTAGACACGTGTTTATGTAGACGGGTGTGTAGGCGTCCGTGTGTGTGTGTGCATGTGTGTTAGTTATGTGTGGAGCTGTCATAAAACTGTGTAACCAATCTCTTCAGTCTCTGGATAAATTATAGATAAATAAAGTGTCATTTTATCTTATCGTATAGTCCAACCCTTGGTCCTCGTCCCGGGAGGTGGAAACAGGACAAAGTAGGGGATTGCTGGGTTCGGGCGAAGTACGGTGTGACCTTGTGTCACTTAGGCGCTACGCTAGCCGTGAAGGCCATCCCGGGTCACCCCGAAACGTCGCTGGCTAACAGGGCTCTGGTGAAATCCTGGCAGCAGGGGATGGATGAGGACGGAAGGCGACCGAAGGATCTTTGGGCACGGCTTTTGTCTCTCGTGGTTGCGGGCAGAGGATTCCGTTTTTGGAACAATGGCCGGGACCAATCGCACAGTATGTGCACTGCGCTTTCAGAAAGCAATGGCAGACTACTGGAAGAATTTCTGGCCAAAAACTACAATGAAATGTCACACAAAAGGAAGGCTACTCAGAGTAAGTTGGACAGAAAGGAGAACAAATACAAGCATCTTAGAACAGCTTGGCACCACCAAAAGAATAACACCTGAAATAAACAAAAGAAGGCTCGCATACATCGGCCACGCGGCCCGAAACAAAAGCACGGCCCTTATGATATCAATCCTGCAAGGAAAGACAGAAACAAAGAGAAAACAAGGAAGACCACCCATTACATATCACGATAACATCAAGAAAGTTAGTCAGCTGGAAATAAGTGAACTAACTAGGAAAGCTCAGGACAGGAGTGAGTGGAGGAGATTTTGTCGTGGCATCCACTGTAGCAGCTAACATCGATGACGATGAAGCCGACAGGTGACAGGTGAGGATAGTATCTGATCTGATCTATCTTATCCCATCTCATTAATTTTATCTTATCATGCTTGTCGCACCTGCAGCCACGTGTATGATCAGATCTCATCATAATAATCATGTTTGTTCTCGCCCATAGCCACGTATTTGATCTTATCCCATCTGATCTTATCTCATTTATCTTATCTTATCTGATCTTATCGCATCTTATTTCATTTTTTCATGTTTTGTCTCACCTATAAGCACGCAAACTTTACGACTGACATTTGTATTGTAAACAGAGCGGAGTTTGTTGCCTAAGGCTGTCCAGAAGAAACTGCCCATCATACGTGACAAGGAAGTCAGGGATACGAGAACTCCTGTCTGTGGAGAAAGAAGAAGAAAATGTCAATGATCCTATAGTGCATCCAAAACAAGAAAAAATGGCGTATTCCAGCTTCAATTACGTGCAAACCTCTTTTACTGTAAAGGCTAGGTATTGTGTTAAAATGGCTGGGCAGATACTTAAAGGATACGAATTTCTTCTACTTTAAAGTCGAAGGGGCTGTTTATACAGATGGGCAGTTAGGGCTTAGTGTCATACTTTTCTACTACTTTAAAGGCCAGGGGTTAAGGCTAAATCAATGAACAAGGGCAGGTAGGTCCAAGGTACAAAAGGTCTCCTACTTTAAAGGCTAAGACTTCATTACTGTATATTGGCAGATCTATAGGTCAAATGCGCAGGGTCTTCTACTTTAGAGGCTTGGACTTTGTTTAAACACATCGGCGGAAGGATCAAAATATAATGTATAAAGCCCTTCTACTTTAAAGGTTAGGACTCTGTTATAAATAGACGAGCAGAGAGGAAGAGGGTCAAAATCTCTACTGCATCAAAGGCTTAAGTCTTTGTTTTAAAATATAGATGGCTTGATGCGTAACGGGTACAAACCTACTCCAAAGGCTAGGACTTTGTTAAAATAGGTAGGTAAAAATGATGAGCAAATAGGTGAAGAGTACAAACCTCCTTTACTCCAAAGCCTAGGACTTTGTTAAAATAGATGGGGAAATAGGTAAAGATCAGATAGCTTGCCCAGAAGTGACAACTGCCTGCAGCCAAGAAAACAAAGACCGGCACCGATGTGAATATCTGCTTGTACGGCAACTTTTCCGATTTCTGGAATAGTCACAAAACAAAAACAAAAAAAAAATAAATAGAAGAGTTAAGGCGTAAAGGCATTCTCAAAATAACATTTCAATGAACTTTGTTATTTGCAAATCCATTTGACCCCAATCCTATCAGGGGTGAAACAGACCAAGGCTGCTGTGGCCGCCAGACCGGTGGCCCGCCCTCCATAAATTGTGTTCACACTAGCACAATAGGCACTGTCCACATAGCAACCCAGCGGGATGCAGCGGACACTGTCTATTGCGCTGAAGTGAAGACAATTGGTCATTGGTTCGGCTCTCCAGGAGAGGTTTCCAAATTTTGGACTGAAGCACTGTATAATTGGTTAAAACCCAAAATGTAGCCCTTTCGGATCTCTTGACAGAATAGCCCAACTGCACCTGGGCTTAAAAAAATAGGTTTTCCCCTGCAATTTGATTCACACTATTTTATGCAACAAAATCATAACAATCCAGCATTAATTTACGTTAATATTTGTACAGACACAAAAAGTAAAACATAAAATGTATTTTTCAATTTGGACACATCTCAATAGTAGCTTCATCTCCTTCCATAGAAAATCTGTGGGGTCGCAGCAAGGCCTGAAGCATAGTCAAAGTGTGGCTAAAAGAACTTTTTCTTGTTGCCACATTTTGACTTCACCTCCCTCGACTGCGTTGCACAGCTCATTGCTATTTAAAACTGAAAACAAACATCTCTCTGCTCTGGTGAAATATTCGAAAAAGTACATTTTCTAAAAAAATCAAGTCTTTCATTAAGCTAAATTCCAAGCGCTTCAAGTCGAACTTTAAGTAATTTTGAAATGTTCATACCAATTGTGAAAGCTGTAAGGGCTGCGGCTACCGAGAAAACATGTTAATTTCTTCAAACCAAGTAAATAAGTAAGTCTTTAGATTTTTCTTAAATGATTCGTAAGTTTTACATTCACTGAGATGTAATGGTAGAGATTTCGAATTGTTGGCGCTTGATAAGTGAAAGAATATTCCGTGACTTCAGTTCTTACTTGTTCCGATTACACTTTTTGCACAACTGAGAAATTCGACGTTAAACGTTTGTGACTTGATAAACAGTTACAATAAATCGGAACTGTGAAACAACTTTTTTATAAGTGCAATAACGCATTTCAGACACGTTTCAACGTCTGCGTCTGTTGTGCCTCCTCCACATACTGAAAAACCCCCAGTTTTTTCAGAAGATGGAAATACAGCAAACAAGAACTAAGGTTGCGACTTGTCCGAATGATTTTTGGAACTTTCAGCAATTTTTCATGTGATTAAAAAACGACAACAACAACAACAACACCTACAAAACAACCACAACAACAACAACACCTACAAAACAACCACAACAACAACAACACCTACAAAACAACAACAACAACAACTAAGATATTACCCCATTAGCGGCAGTCTCCATGCCAACTCTTTGAGAAACTATATACTGTCTTTCTTTCTCAGATACGTAAGGATGTTCTTCTGGTTTCTGAGAGCTGAGGAAATGCCAGGCCAGCCCCCACAGGAAGCTTGCCAGTGCTGAGGATAAAACAGTTAAAATTTGAATGTCGTCACTGCTCTACGCTTATGGCATAAGTCATTTTTTGACGCTTTTGTGATATCAAGGAAAAAAAACCTGTTTCTTTTCCTGACATTTGGTGACTGATGCCATTATAATTCTATTGGGTTTATTACATTTTCCTACTGGCGCATTTCTTTTTCTGCAATATTACATGTATCTGACGGCCCCCATGCTCAGGATTGCAATAAACCGTCAGTTGCCTTTTGGCATAAGTGTGATTTTTTGGCATTATCGTACTGCCGTGATGATGTTTCCTTTGTTTGAGTTTGGGTTTAACGACGCTTTGGCACGATAACGACTATTTTGCACCTGTCGTAGTTTTTTTTTTTTTTTTTAATTTTTGCTTGGGGGTGGGGGTGGGGTCGTCGAGGGTGGGAGTAAGGTTGGGGAAGGGGAAGGGGGAGAGGTGTACTTCACTGTAGCTTGACTCTCAGAGCTTGGTCAATCGAAGGGGGGGGGGGTTTTAACAAACTGCCAAGGTATCTTTAACGAGCGCAACGTGCATGCGGGCGCTCCAAATTTTTCGTCCTTATCGGAGAAGACTAAGTGCTCGATCCCACCTACCGTAGGTAGACCTTAGCCTCATTCAGAGATGACAAAACGCGCTATGGGTCCACGTTAGAAGCAAAGAAATATAAACAATGACAATAACAAAAACAACGAAGACCACTCATAAGACCACCAGAGTATATAAAACTGTGAGTGTCCCCTGTAGCTGAACTCCGCTGCACTGATGCAGTTATAGAGATAAACAGTCTTCGTTTTGAGGAATGTAATCATTCGTACTCCATAATTTAGATCATCATTATTTTATAAAGGAAGTAAGGCCTCCAGTGTAACCATGAAAGACTTTTTAACCTTCAATTCTACAAAATATCATGTTACGCACAGAAAAACGTAAAGGTGTGCTTGGGCATATTTTAAATTGTCTTGAAGTTCGCTATATTTTTAATACTTTCGTTGATTTTGAGCCACAACTGAGTTGAACAGAAAAAAGTGTTCCGACATTTTGAACTTGAAAAAAAAAGACACATTTTCTTCGAGTAGAATTAAAAAGTATGACAGGAAATTTCATTCTGAGCCTCAACTTACACATTTGTGATAGAAACTCAACTTTAAATATGACACCTGTCTACGCCCGGCCATGTAGTTTATTCTATCAATCAACTTGTCAAGGTCCACTGCCACCCGTATTATACTCACCAAATGTATAGAAAACGAAAGGCCAGCCATTGTCTAGGGGTATCGCACACAGGAAACCAGAGAAAAAAGATGTCAAAATACCTCCCACGTTGATACCTTTCACAAGTCAAATAGAGAACACATTATCAAACTATTGCTAACGTTTTTAATGTTACAGTAAAAGTGAACGATACGCAAGTCAAAAGTAGGTATACATTTAAAAAAAATAATTTATTATGTCTTTTTACATCGCCACCATAGTTCTAGAAAGAGGCAAAACAAGAAATGAAAAGACAAATAAAAACAAGACGAACAAGGTGCAAATACTAACAGCAGTGATAATCCAAAACAAAGATCTCAAATCGACCTTAGTTCTTATTTATCCACTGAAAAAATTGACGCTAAACGTTTGCGACTATAATATTATAATAATGAGTTAGAATGAAACGGAACTTGATAAGTGCCACAACGTATTTTAAACAAGTGTCAAAGTTTCGATTTGTTCTACCTCTTCTACATTCTAAAAGATCTCCAATGTTTCAGAAAATGGAGGTAGAACAAACAAGGACCAAGGTCGTGATATTTACACAAACATGATTTCTGAACCCCACCGAGGCAGATGAACTCAGATTTCCTACAATCGTTGTCAGCAACAAAAAAAACAACTACACCTACTTTTTGTCTACCCTGTATTGTGCTTCTATTACTACATAGTGCACGGCATAAACCGCCCGGTCCTAACAACAAATTCTAAACCTTGGAAAACTAATCTAAAAATGATGAAATGAATACTAAATAATGATAAGAATATTATTACTACTACGAGAGGAGAGAGAGAGAGAGAGAGAGAGAGAGAGAGAGAGAGAGAGAGAGAAGGAGGGAGGGAGAGACAGAGAGAGAAAGAGAGAGAGACAGAGAGAGGGACAGAAACAGAGAGAGAGAGAGAGAGAGAGAGAGAGAGAGAGAGAGAGACAGACAGACAGACATACAGAGACAGAGAGAGAGACAGAGAGAGACAGAGAGAGAGATGGGAATTTAAAATACTGTTTTAATGATGAAATAGGCCCTCTTCAAATGTTCTTCTAAACTTCAGGTTAATTTTTGATTAAAAATAGAGTAAAAAAAAATATGCAAATCCCAAATCAGCAAATCTATCCCCTGCAAAGGCAAACATTTACGCTTACCCGAGGTTGGGAACACCTGTTCTGCGAGAATCATTTTCATGTCCTCAGTTATAGTACTTATACAGTATTAAAATTGTGCAAACATTATACGTAATATGGGGGTTTGCTATATTTCACTTGCACCAGTGGTTCTCAACCTTTCTGAGGCAATCGCCCCCTTAGACTCCAAATTTTCTTTCATCGGTCCCTTCTCCACTCCTCCTCCCTCCAAAGACAAACAAACAAACAAAAACAAACCCAAACCCAATGGATACATTTCATAATAAGGCAGACTACACACGGGCTATGATGTTAAGTGTCTCAAAGCATTGTTTATGACAATAGGCGTGGTGATTATTCATTATGAAACAAAGCATTCTTCATCAAATATACTAAAAAAATAAAAAAAGCTTTTTCTGTTAATAAAATCCATCATCACGTGTTGTTCAACAAGTCAGTGACTGCTATGTATTTTGTGTTTGCTCCCCCCCCCCCAGGGCCTCCCTCCCCCCAACAACATCGCCCCTTCATTGTTTTCACCTCCTCGTCGCCCTTTTCTTCTTTTTCGCCCCCCCCCCCTCCCCCAAAGCGATATTGCTCATGTTAAGAACCACTGACTTACAAGATCAAACATACTATTGAAACCACCATGCAATGCTACTCCGCCAGTTTGGGCATGCGTACTCAAGTCTATTATCGCATGCGCGCACTGAGTCAACTATCACTCAGATTTGAATTACATAGGAATCAGCCGGCGACACAGATTTGTTTCACTTTCAATAGTGCGCACGGTCCCGTTTAAAGCTGGGTTCTCGTGTGTGCGGAAACGGAAACGGCAAAGGAAACCACAAAAATATTCATCAAGTAGTAAAAAGAAAACGTGTTTCCATGTGTTCGGATATGGCCTTCCCGCACACATGAAAACATTCTCTCTACTTCACTACGGTATTTGAAAGGTTTTTGACGTTTTCGTTGCTATTTCCATTTCCGTACACATGAAAACCTAGCTTAAAGCATTGTTTTCATCTGCACGGAAACGGAAACGGCAACTCAAAAAATCCGTCAAGCAGTAAAAAGAAAGCGTGTTTCCATTTGCACACATGAAAACATTCCTTCTATTTCACTATTTGAAGGGTGTTCGGCGTTTCCGTTCCCGTTTACGTTCATGTACACTTAACTCCATATTCGACATAACCGAGGTAATACAAACTTGATTCTGTGCACACAAGATATGAAGAAAATAAAGAAAAAGAGGGAGTACCTGCAAAGGACAGTGCCGTCATAGTTAACTTCTCCGAGTGGGGTGCCCACCAAGCAATAGTGTCCGCAAGTATAGGTACATTACCTCCCTGCGAGAGACCAGCACGTAGAATTCAATTGCCATATCTATCTATCTATCTGTCTATCTATCTATCTATCTATCTAATCTAATCTAATCTAATCTAATCTAATCTAATCTAATCTAATCTAATCTAATCTAATCTAATCTAATCTAATCTAATCTAATCGATCCATCCATCCATCCATCCATCCACCAATCCATCCACCTATCTATCTACCTATTTATCTATCTGTCTGTCTGTCTGCAGCTCTGTCTGTCTGTAGCTCTGTCTGTCTGTTTCCGTAAAGACAATCAGTTTCCCAAAGATATCAGTGTCACACACTTGCTCACCAGAGTTAAACCAAGCACCATTCTGATAGCCACCAGAATGTACGGATCGGTCCTTGCTGCTATCGGGGATGCTGCAGTCAATGCTACGGACATCATAGTGCAACCAGTCAGTGTATTTTTGTTTCCGAACTTTTTTCGCACAAAATCCACAAGAACTGGGCCCAGAAAAGTTGTGAACATGATAGAAGTGAGAATCAGTCCCTGGGTTTCCGAGTTCCAGTCAAATTCGTAAGTATCCTGAAATAGTTTGCGAAAAGAATGAAACTGAGTTTCTAACCCGTGCGACGTAAGTCTGTAACAGCTGAGGTTGTTCTAGCACGTTATAGTAGGGGGGAGTTAGTTGATCTAACTACAACCCTTTAGAAAACGAAACTATTACAGCTGTAAAATAAATAAACACGAGATCCGACGATAGATTAAATAATACTAAAGTTTAATAACTGTATAGTGAACAATAAATTACTAGGAAGACGCCAGCGAAACTAAATATCTACGCCACACAAAAGGAAACTCACTTACTCACCCACCAACCACTCACACAGGTCTATATATATAAACATTCCTACAGAAAATTCCCGAAATAAACGTTACCTTTGCCCTCGCACAAACTAACCAATCACGCATCAATACGTCATCAGGTTACATCACCCAAGGCCAAATCTGGCGTAAACATCCGTCTCCACAATGTTATCGAATGTTCGGGAACATACTAATATTTACTGAACGTCAAAACACTGACAACAAGCGAGCGAGGGAAAAAACTACTCACTAGAAAAGAAGGTCAGGTCACGGAGTACAGTACACTCTGGCGGTCGTCAACAATAAAATGAAAGAAGAAATGAACACATGCTCACCAGTGTACGAAGAAAACGGGGGAGGGCAAGGGATAGCTTGCAGATGCTACAAAGTCTTTTGCGAAAGGTTGAATTGCAAACAGTGGCGTGGCGTGGATTACCGGCACCCGTGGCAAGGCAAGTAATGCGCCCCCTGAGCAGTGGACAATTAACACTTCCTGAGTCCCTTCCACCAGTCCAATATTGAACACCGTGCACCCCCCCCCCTCCACATAGGTGTTGTATTTTAAGAAAATACTGATGTAATTAAAATGAAGTGCATTTAAGGCTAGTTGTCGCGATGTGGGTTACATGGGGATATTTCGACTGACACTCTTTCGAGGTCCGCTCCCACAATCGACGAACACACAAAAATAAATACTTGCACTCTAGAAACTAAATAAATCAATTGCTTTCAATTTTAGCAGAACTGTAGAGCAGTTTAATTACAGGAATTAATGTAACAAATATAATTATAAATATATATATCAATTCAAAGGCAACTGAATCTAACTAATGGAACTACAGCTTTTATAAAGACTAACGAATTCAATCTAACTACTTGCAGGTCATATGAGTTATATGGCAAATAGAATCCGCGCACGTGGCGACGGATATAACAGTTTAAATTCTATTAATTCAATGAGACATGTTATGATGTGGACATTTCCTCTAGGCACGCCATGGAGAATGCTTGTACAACCATGCGTTGTCTGGCGGTAGCTCTGAAACTGTCTTCAAAAGTAAGTAGAACGGTTCACTTTCATCATTACAAATTAGTATAGACTCTCACCATGCGGCCCTCACTGGGAGTGAGAGCGCTGGATGTAAACGCTGTGGGTTTATATCAAACCAAGTAGCTTAGGCTCTGGAGCTTTAAATCAGGCCCCTCACAATGGACTGCTCAACTGCGTCTCTATGTCTCTCATCTGGCTGAGGACTATCGCCGTCCACCTCGTAAATGGATTTGTCTACATGTGGCCCAGAACTAAGTTCTGTATGGCCTTAAATACTGGACTGCATCTGCAGCTTACCGTCTAATTCCTGGATTGTGATTGGTGCAACCACTTCTAGCTCAGCTGCCGAACTGAGTTATTTTAAGTAACAGCCCTACGCAACGACCTTGGGTCGACATCAAAGGTCGAATTACTTCAATACAATATAATATAAATTATATAGCAATAAATTCTTAACATGTTCAAAACCCCGAGCTTTTACTCTGGATCACGGTTTTTCTGTACGTCAACAGACGTCTCAATAACATTTAATTCCTACTCACCCCTTCCCTCTTTACTAACCCTAGTTCAAAACACGAGATACAACAAGTGCTCAGTCATGCACACCTACGCTGTCCCTCTATCCTTCCCCACCTTCTGTCTATCTATCAGGGAAAAAACTGTTCAAAACACATTGTTTACGAGACCAGCTCAAGGCCAAGTTATGCTGGCTCGTACAATAATTACGTTTCTAAAAATTACTTACTGCTCTCGCAAAAATTTACTCTTATGAATTAAATCTGCTCTTGACACTAGTATACTCATATTTATTAATTTTAAAATCGCCTGGTATTAATTTGCGCAAGTTCTTCAATTACAGTATCGAAATCTACACTGACATAAATCTGTCTGCTGACATGTGACAGTATTGCTAGGTTACTCAGTCTCTCTTGGCTCATTATAGATCTCTGGTAAATTTTGATCAATTTAACGTTTGAGAAACTTCTTCCACAACTGGCAGTTGAAACAGTGATAGTTTTGACATTTTGCGGTTGGGGTAATCGCCCTTGTGGCCCCGCCCACGCAACGCCACTGACTGCAAAGCCTGTTTCCCAAATCTTACTTATTCCAAGCTCTTAATTTTCAATAGTATTTGTTTATCAAGTTATATTTTTCTCATAGAAAAATAACATACATGTACATACGATGTAAAAATGTGGCAAACAGAAAAAGTTGTGTGTAGCAAAGCCTCGTGCAAGAAATAATACACAAACGATACAATAAAATGCAAAGGAAAAGGAAGGACAACTCAAGCTTTCGGGCAATAATTGCTCTCCGTCAGAAAAAAAAATAAAATTAACTGGATGACTTTGCTTCAAGCCTTATTGCGACCGCACATATTTTCTGGGCTTTCATAATGTTTTGTGTATGTACAAGGTTTATTGTAGCAATTTTAGGCTAGGAGTGCACTGTGCCAGTTTATTGTTCTTTTTAAGGGTCCCTCAGATGTTTATTCACATATTGTGTGTGAGTCACGGTTGACCATTTCCCGACTCAGTCTTTCATTTAACGTCTTTTACCACCTTACCTTTTATTCAGGGGGATTTAATTTTTTAAAATAAGGATGAAAATGAAAGATTGTTACATGCTCTGTTTTCTAGTCAAATGTAAAGCTTAAAACGTGAATAAAATTATATATCGATAAAAAAATTTCACAGTAACATGTGACCCATCCCGTCAAATCGGTGATTAAGTCAGATTTGTTCATAATTATAAAGACATATTTGCCTCATTTAGACATAAAAATTCATTCATGAAAACAACTTATGCACACACAGAAGAGATACTGAGAATGATAATTATCGAAAACCTCAGTCATTTTTGACAGATAAAAGTGTCATATTCCCCTTGTCGGCCCATGCGTTTGAACACTCCGTTAAAAAAACAACTTCCGCTTAAGCAAGATTATGTCAAAATGATATGGGCGGTCGCGCTGTTGGAATCCCCTTAAAACTAGAATCAAAGGCTGGTTTTGGGAGCTCTAGTTTAATTACTCTGAATCGACACAAAGGTCTTGAACACCTTGCTCTAACTGGAAAAATAGAGGGCAAAAAAAAAGCAGAGGTAGCCAAAGAATAACAGATCTAGAGAGTTTGAACAGATGTGCGACAGGGAAAAACTAGGACAATATGGGATTTTTGAGAGCATCCGAGCGGAGGAATGAGTGGCGAACCATGGTCGTCGATATCTGTTCCAGATCCGACACTTGAAGAAGAAGAGGAAGTCTAATTACAAAGGCGAACAGAGAAATTACCGAGCTGTGTTCACTGCTCAGCTCTCGCTTTCTATGTAAAATACTAAGGTCCAATAACCGCGGACTCTGAGTTTAGTTTCATCGAGGTTCCAACAGTCGCCCGACCAAATGAGGCACATCTCGCACTACCCGAGGCGAGAAAATCGTTAAAATGCATCAGAGGGTCAATTTTATCGATTTTTGCATTTTCAGTATTTTCTAGAAAGTTTACCCGATTCACTTTTCCTTTTCCAAATGGTAATCCGGTCTAAAAAAGGTAATTGCCACAAAACTGACTTTGAATTGAGTCACCATCAATAATTTTCACTAAAAGCTCAAACTTTAAAAGTGTTTTTCTCAAAACTGTGGTTCTGTCACCTTCCGTCTCTGACGGGCTATGTCTTCTTTGCTAACTTAAATTACAGCAATATTTTTTTTTTTACCAAATGAAAGGGTTTTGAATAACCTATTTGGTGATACCAATATCTCCATACCACCAAAATTCACAAAGTGCCTCCTTTCGTCGGGTGCCTACACAATTATGTGGTTTCCGAGAGTATTGGTACAAGTAGCGGTTTCTTGTATTTTCAAACAGTAGAGACATTAACTAGATAAAAGATTACCCGAATATAAAGAAACACGATTAAACACAAATCATACCTCATCAGCATCAGCGGTTCCCATTCTGCTGTGGTTTTGAATGACTGTAAAATTCATTTCAGATTTTCCTGAAGAATTGAGATGTTTTTGTGTTGGCCTCACCATGCACACCATTGCCATGGGCAGACAGTTTCTGAGGAAGAGAGCCACCACAAAAGAAAAATTGAGAAGTAAAACCATCATATAGCGCCAGGAGAAGTATTTCTCCGTGAAAGTGATTCCTCCATCTCCGAACTGTATGTTCTTCTCCGTCTTTTCTTCGTTCTTCCTCTGGTGTTCCTGCACATCGTTTTCTTTGGGGATGATCAGTGCGAGTTTCCCATTAATTTGCTTTCGTTGGGAAATGCTGGGTTTGCTGTTGTACAAATTTTTGCTCTCTGATGTTGTCCAAGTATGGGGCTTAGCACTGTTCGCATTTGACTCTGAAAGAAAAACAAAAGAGTAGTTAATATTTGCAAAGACTAGCTGGTCCGTTGATTTTGAGAAAGCGCAGATATGATAACTAATGTTGATTTTCAGAAGTTTGTAAAAAGAGGCAAAGAATGAAATTTCCGATCACACTTCTCGATTCTGATGGACAAATTATTCTCTTGTCCAAAATGGATGTGTCCATGAAATATATCGGCAAACACTGAGGCAGTTCACAAAGTTTCATAATTTTTGGTCACGTAATTTTAGGTGCAAGAGCCAGTGGCCTATCAAAGACCATCCTCCAAGGGACAGCTCAAGATGGAAGAGGAAGAGGCAGGCAGAGAAAGAAATGGAAGGACAACATTTGCCGAGTGGACAAGGAAGAGCTTTGCCACGACCCAAGCCCTTGCCCATGACCGTCAGAGGTGGAGACAGCTGGTGCAGCGTTCAGCAATGGGAAGGGTTAAGGGACTCGTGAATCGTGAATTTTAGGTGCTTGCATGTTCACCCTCTAGTGCCATTACAGTAAGATTATTGTTTGATTGTTTGACTGTGTTTAATATTTATCAGTGTAAGGATATCATTTATATACGAGGTGTTCTACCTCCTCCCCGCCCCCCCCCCCAAAAAAAAAAATTAATTAAAAATGTATACAAATATGATCTACTGAACGTTGTTTGTAACTCAACAGAATTACGCTGTCATTCATCAATGTCTGGCCGAGAATGGCCATCAGTCTGAACCAAAGGCATGCTACTAGACTATTATCTGGACTGCGCAGGGACGTAGGCGAAGTGGCCCGCGCCCATGGAGGGCTCAGAGGCCATTACTATAATGACAAAACATCGCTCAAGATCACCGCCTGGGCGAGCTGGGCGAGCTGTAGGTTCATTGCAATGTAACAAAGTGAAGAGAATTTGGTGTTGGTGAGGCGCATGGAAAAGAAAAAAAAAAATTAAAAATGTAATAAATTTAGTAATTAGAACAGGGCCAGGGGAAAGACAGGCAAATATGAAAAACAACAACAATACAATAAGATTCTCAATTCAATACATGTATTACTATTATTATACAAGCGGAAGAACTGATTCTAAATTAAGAAAAAAAAAAAGGAAATAATGAATGAAAAAAAAAAGAAAGTTTTTGGTAACGCAAATGAAACAAAGCAATTCACTCCTCACAGGTTCAGGACTAATGTCTCCACATATGTGACAAAAATGAACATTCCGGTTGTGTACTAACTTATTTATCTCTCTGTATAGATGCGCCTTTCAAAATTTTCGCCCATTACCACAAATCCTAGAAACGTGCGTTTAGTCACCCAAATTGCCGAAAAATAACCTAGTTTGCGATGAACGTAACAAAACTGTGGGTATACATTTGTACTACTAATACTACGCTCAGCGAGAACCATTTTCAAAGTTGAGCTCTAACGTTTCAACGCGGCGTTTTTATGTAATATTTCCACTTTTTCCCGTCCGTGTTTTTACTGCATATTACGTTCAAAACGGTATATTCATTAAACGAAATTCCCAGTGCGATCACGGTGTCTAAGAGTAATAAACGTGCACAGGCTTCAGTGATGGGGGTAAAATGTGAAAGTGCTTTATTGCAATTTAAACGATTCCAATAAGCATCTATAGAAACAGAGTTCGGGAAAATCTGAAGCAAATTTGTGATTGGATTTGACAAACCCAGGGTAAAGGTGAAATACACACTTCTCTAAAAAACCAAAAATAAAATATTTCTAAGACAATTTTAAGCAAAATATTTCAACTGAATGCAGACAAATGGCTATCTTGCATATTATTTTAGCAAATCTGTAGAAAATGACTTCTTCCCCCTTTGGAAGGGTTTTCTCAGGAATTTGATGTTTCATTTTTCATCGTTCGATCGATTTCATCAGATCCACTCACATTAGTAAAAATCGTAATCCAGTAACACGTTTATACTGATCGCCCCTGAGTTTCTACAAAAAATGAAAGTTTGGGATGCCAACAGTCAAGAACATACCTGGAAGAACACCCAGACTGTGTGTTCTCTGAGCCAGACTTTTCGATGTAGTAGCCATGTCGAGTTCCGATCATGACAAGCAATGCCTTCAAACTAATCTCCTTTCTTATATGACTTCCCACGCATGACAAACCGTGACAAAACTTAATTAGTCGCGTTAACTCTCTAGTGGCCGGACAAAGGTTGCCTTGTCCAAACTTCGAAAATATGTGAAGACAGAAAACAACAAAACAACTTAAAACATTCGACTTATGCAAAGATAAACATAATAAACCTAATCATGAAAAATTATTTCTTGATAAATTGGTGTACAAACCAAAAGAAAAATTGAAAATTAAACACCAGGAAACGAGTTTCAAATTACACATGGGCCTCTGGCCGCTAAAGGGTTACGTGATTTATGTATAGTTGACCTATGGCAGTGATATGAAATTGTCGCCAGTATAAATAGATCCTGAAAGGTCAATAAATGCACTGTCATTGCCTGAAAAGACATAAAAACTAACTTCACACGCTTAGAAAAGTCGCAGTTTAGCGCAGCATGGCCTGAGAATGACAAGGTTCTATCTTTCAAAACGCAGTTTAGAATGGCAGGGTCCGAGAATGACAAGGTTCAATCTGCTTTCAAAATATATGCCACGTTTAATTATGGTATTCGCAGGTCCAAACAGCTTAATATAGGATAATAATGAGATAGGAATCAACTTACTGTCCCATGAGGAAATTCCTTTTCACAGAGCGTTTTAAGAGCACATCACATGCGTGATAAACACAGCTTACATGAACATGTCGTAACTCAATGACAGACATAAGAGATTAAGTAAAATAGAATGGAACATAAATGAATATGGCTCGAATGCGTTGTTGAAGAGACTCGCAGGTTCTAAAAAACGATCTTCTATATCTTTCTCTGTTGCGTTCATGTGTATTATTCTATTGCTCCTGGATGATCTAGAAATTGATTGTCAAAGTCAGTGCAGCCACATGAAAACAAATCCCCTATATCTCTAGATGGTCTCATGTTTAATCCCCCAACGTCCAGTGCTCCACATCTGAAACATGTCGATGGCACCCATTGTTCTAATATTTGGAGCAATTTCTAATTTTACAATCAATTTGTTTTTTCATGATAGATACATAATCATACAAATTTCTGCATTTATTTCTCTTTCTTAAATTCGTTTTAAACATTTCGGATTTTTTCTTCTTTTGGATAGCATACCGAGTTAAACCTGTTTTGGGTCTGTTTTGACTCAGTGCGCGAAGTCTTCCAGCTGTCTAAAGACAGTTTTGTCATGCCCCAGCTAATGAGACAAATTTGTTTCGGTCTCACCAGTGTGCGGGGTCCCGTTGAACTCCATTGTTCACATCTCTCACTAAGACCGAGACAAAGCAGACTTGACTCAGCGCGCCATTAGCCGTGGACGGCAGTAGCCTGGGTCATAAGAGAATTTAAGATCAGTGTGAACGCACGAATGTGTTTTTATTAATTACCCACCTTCAGGTTACAACTTACAGTGTCGTGCTACTTGACACCCCCCCCCCCAATATTGTTTTCTATTTAGTCTTGTCTATAATTACAAAGTGGGCCATAGCACAATGACAACTATGGGAATTTTCATCAGTCACCAAACTGCTAGAAACTAGTTGAAATTCAGGCCTCTTTCTTAAGAAAGAGCTAAATCACATTAATACTAGAGACGCTTAGAATTTGCACCATTATGGCTTTTATGCCAGCCTTATTACGAAATCGTACATTTTTGTCATCTAGGATATGGAGATTGCATCATGCAGTGAAGGGTGTGGGATCTGGAACAAAACTTCATTTGACAAGCTTATGATCTGATGCAATATCAGACTTTGGTTCATTTTAAGGCTGGGCGGCACCGGCATTTTTTCAGTATCGCCGATCCCGACACCATAACTTCTTGTTGTGGCGTCACAGATCCCTGCTGAAAGGTTCCGTCATTGGTGTCGACACTGACCACGATGAAGTGACGTCACGACTCCATCACTTCCCTAGTGTCGACTCCGAGACCACTGACCTGAGAATTTACGTGATGCAAAGGTGAACAGTCAAACTATAATTTACTGTCTCCTGTCTCGTGCGGGGCATTGGTACGGTGTTGTTGTAGTGCAGTACTAATTCTCTACATATTAAATTCTTTGTATTGTAATGTTTACACTTACTAAATGTAAATGAAGCAGTAGTAATGACAAGGAAAACTAGAGCCCCATCGCAAGGCCGCACTAGTGCCGGTACCGATACCAGGTTCTGGTGTCGGGTACGCAAGTTAAGGAGCCGACACTGGTGTTGGAACCGTGCTCAGCACTAGTTCATTTTCATGAAAAAATGGTCACATCACCTTTGTGCAATACATTATATATCATGGTCACATTATTGTTTTGGTCACATACTGATTGCTTCGAATCGTCTTTCGAAATCTAAGTGATTTGTGTAAATTATGCATGTATTACACAAATTTATATGTGTCTGCATGTTTGTCCGTTATCTATAATGAGGTTAATATTTGGTTGACGAGGGTCAATTTGACACCAGCTTACAAACAGAAAAGTCGACCAGCCGATCTGTTTGTCTGTTGTCTGTTTCTTGGTCAAACCCTTCTTACATTTTTTTTCCACATTTGACCTAAGCATATATTTTTCAAAGGTTCAGAGAGAGAGAGAGAGAGAGAGAGAGAGAGAGAGAGAGAGAGAGAGAGAGAGAGAGAGAGAGAGAGACTCTGATTCAACTTGGTGTGAAGAAAAACAAACAATTCTACAACCGGCAGTACGGGAGTGGATCTGGCGAAATCGTGCTTGAGGTGACTTTTTTTTTTATACCTATTTAAAAAATCAAAATAAATTATTGCTAAGACGATTTCAAGTAATATATTTGAAAAGAAAAATGCAGAAAAATGGCAGAAAAATTCATAAGCGAATTTAAATTTCACTTCTTTGGAGTGGTTTTCTCAGGAATTTGGACATTAAGCCCCATTTCGCCAGATCAACTCACATATTGCCGGTTGCAGTTTTTGTCTTCTTCACATAGGCCTATTGATTCTTTCCGAGCAGTCTTCGAATTTTAAATGATACGTTCACCGGTTGCAGTTTTCTCGCTTTCGGTGCCAAAATCGTCTGTACAGCTCCAGTACTTTTTCACTAAAAAAAATATTTATGTAGGATGGACAGGAATGTATAGGACTTATTCAATTTTATGACACAGGACCAAGCCGCTTTCCATAAATCAATGGGGTTTAATTTGATCTTCGTATCAGATCGTTTCATTAAATTTCTAAAACGAAAGAAATTTAAAGTACTGTACATAAAAAACTAAAAGCAAAAGGTAAAACGGGCTGAATCACTTCACTACACAAGTAAAATTTTGGGATGCCAGGACGACATGCGACATTGGCAGGTGGGAGTAAAACGAATTGATTAGCGGGGTCACAATCTGTAAGCTTACTTCTCTAAATATAAATGATGTGCCCTCTCATCAAACCCCAGTCAGTGATATCATGATATTCCCTCCTGGTCCCACCCTTAGCTTCAATAGTTAGGCTGGTGGGGCACTGAGTCAAGTTTTGTAGCGGGTTTAATGTAAGATGTGGATTATGAGCGTAAATGTGACCTCGTGACTGGCAAGACTTAATCAAGTCTGTCTAAAGAATATTATTAACAGATAGACAATCCTGTGACCCGTCAGGTCACGCTATGAGAAACTAAGTTTTCTTGCCTGTACTCGAACATTCATTCCCGCACCATCTGTATACCGTATTGAAATTATAATTCCAAGGCGACAGAAGAACAACAACCATAGAGATCATCACGAATTTGAGGTATAAAACATATTAACAGAATGAGAATGCTAATGCTGTAGTATATAGATGGATACTGTTCTATAGCGGCGGGAAAGGTGTAGTATGAGCCCAAAGATAGATAGATAGAGAGAGAGAGAGAGAGAGAGAGAGAGAGACTGAGAGAGCGACACACACACACACACACAGAGAGAGAGAGAGAGTGAGAGAGAGAGAGAGAGAGAGAGAGAGAGAGAGAGACAGAACAGGCTGCTGCATCGAGTTCCCTAATTGTTCTCGCAGATTCAGGTCACGGAGGAAAAAGACCAGCCGTAATAAAATAAGCGTGATGTGAATGACATTGACAATACACGCAACTGGGCGTGTGTATGTGTATTGAGACCACAGATGACACTAAAATTAGCAGTGCACTCAGTCAAGTCTGTTTTGTTGGTCTCGACTCCGACTTGAACTTCCCGCGAATCTACTAGTACTGGGGAGACAGACTTGTGTCAGCCTCACTAATGCGCGGGGTCCCGTTTAATTCCCTAATCCACATCTCACACTAAATCCGACACAAAGCAGATTTTACTCAGTAGCTTAATACACTTTGAGTTTGAGTTTGTGTTTGCTTTTTTACGACGTAGGCACGATAACCACCACTTTGCGCCTTTCACGGTATTTTTGGGTGCACGTTTTTTATTTATGTTTCGTATCAGAGCTTTTTAATTTAACAATAGAATTTATACTTTCATATACACGTACTTTTATCACTTTTATCATTGGTAAAGTTCTCAAAAGTTGTTTTGTATCACGGTATTCTTTAGCATTACGTTCCGTTTTCTCGTATGTTTCCGCACCCCTAGGGTTGTGCAAAACACATTTCTCACCGCTGCCAGTCCGCATCACAGAAAAGGTAACCGCCAGAAGTGAAAGAAGTATACTTTTCGTGATTACAGGCAGTATGCACACTGCCATTTTGGATGAGGTGCCACTTCACTTGACTCATTCAGTGATTCATTGACGGTCGGAGGTAAACAATACCCGTCTGCACATTTCCTCCGAGTCGAAGAGCTTAAGAACGGCCCTAAACGGTTTCAATCAACCCAAAACCAGGAAGAAACCACAGTGTACAGGCACGCCCACTGTCTTTTGTGAAAACGGTCTCTTTCAATTCTTGTTATCGCCGTGACGTAGTTTCGCAGTTTGGAGGAAGCGAGATCTCTCTCTAAATACACACTCAATGATGTTGTTACATTAAATATCGTTGCAGGCGTGTCTAATTACGAACAATCGATCAAAATGGCGCAGGGTAGTCAAAGCTGTTGACGTATTCCTGCCATGTATCGCTTCTGGTAGTAACTAGTATCTCTATTCTGTGGACCGCACCTAGCCCTACTACTACAACTCACCGCCTTTCAGCGTACATGATGTTGATGGTCGCCTGACTACGCAGTTTAGCCTAGACTCACACTTTAGTCGATTTTGTTCGGCCGATCAGTGGGACGGTGACGTCATATTGTTTAGTTTCGAGAGACCCTCGCCCACCAGCAGACTAGTTGGACCTTACTGAAACTCAATGTCGTGACGTCACCATCTAATTAGACGGCCAATCATTATTGGCTAGTGCGCAGTTAGGCTTAAACTGTAACATGTTACTGATGCTGGGCGAGTGAAGGCAAATGATTAGCCATGCCAAGTGATAATAATTATGCCCTGTTTGTGGGAAGCAAGAGGTTTTACTAACACGCGTACTGTCCACATATCATAAATAGCAGATTCAGTGCGGCCAGGTCATTTGTACACAGTCTCAAACACACACGGTGTTGCAATGTGGAAAAAAAAATAAGAGGAAAACTTGTACGATTTCACGAAGCTCTCGATTACCAATTGGGAGTTTTACAAAAGTCAGCCTTTTCCCCTCTTTTTTTTTTGTGGTCAGATTTCAACTTTACGAGTACACCAAGGTCTATCAAGTAAAGAGAAACCCCCGTGCAAGAAGTACATTTTAATGTAATTACATCGACAAGATGAACATTTCCAGGGATGTCAACCAGAATGCATTATGTTCGATTTCATTCATTGTTCTTAAATGCCTATAGATACCCAAGACACAAGGTGTGTGGCCTAATTTTATAACCCAGCAAAACTATTCGAATGACCGTGTTGAATTTTCATTTACAAATTTCAAATTTGTTTTTCTCAATCGGATGATTTTGGGCATGAAACATTCTGGTTGCCAACCCTCGGTTTGCCAACCTCTTTTCGTTAGAGTGTTCAAAGCTTGAGATCAACTGAATGTCCTATATCACGGGTCTCTAGGTCAACTACCGTAGAACTGAAATAGAAAAGGAAATACCCAGTCCACCAGGATGTTAAATGTCAAAACAGACCTGCAAGTTCGAAGAAGCAAATACATTGTAGAAATGCGACTCAAAACAAATAACAAAAACAAAAGTAGTATTTAGCCAAGCTTTACATTAGCGACAAGTGACAAGAACTAAACTAAAGAAAGGTAAATTCTAAACGCATGAAAATGAATGAAAACAAACGTAGTATTTTGCAAAGCTCTACATTGACTGCAAATGTCAAGCTAAACTAAAGAGAAGTAAATTCTAAATTAAAAAAAGAAAAGAACAAAGAGAACAAAAACAAAATCTAATGGTCACTAAGAATTCCAGTCAGAACAAAAATCTTCAAGAACGTGTAAATCAGACATGGGCGACCTGTGGCCCGCGAGGCAGATCCGGCGCGCCACGTAATTCTGGCTGGCCTCCGAGGTTGGTTGAAAAGTCCCAGCCAGCATTTCTACGTCAGTCCGATCTAGATTCGTTTAGGCTTTCCATGACAGAATTGGTAAGATTACGGTGAAGGCAGGTCCCTACATCAAACTAGTATCACAGGCACAACGTAATTGGCGAATCTACGTCGGAACGATGACATTCCCATACGGAAAGTTAACGTCAGTCCTAGGCATCGGATTTGCGTAGGCTTGCATGTTGGTCACTGAACTATAAAATAAATAAATAAATAAATAAATAAATGATCTCCTTCCTCTCCCAAAATCCAAATCCAAATAAAGAACAGCCATTTAAAAGTTGTGGCTGTTTTTACGGGAAGGCCGAATTTTACATTGTCAGCTGTAGTTGAACAGTGAACGCAATTCAGTTTTTTTCTCTATTTAGAGAATAATTAGATTCATCATCATCATCAGCTGCCTATTTAGAGAATAATTAGATTCATCATCATCATCAGTTGCCTTCTGTGTTCTCACATTTTTCCAGGTTTGGCCTTTGCTATAATATAAAAGATTGCCCATGTCTGATGTTAACAGAGCAGAAAGAAACAAAGATAATAAAAAATAAACCGATGTCAATAACTTTGTATGAAGTTTTATCCGCACTTTGTCAACTCCATCAACTGAACTGCAAAATTTGGCAGACAAATGAATGGCCAACAGACTGGAAGCTACAAGAATTCGTCATGCTATACAAAAGCGGCAATGTCAAAGACTGTGGAAATTATAGAACCATCGCCCTCATCAGTCACACCAGCAAAATCCTGCTCATAATCATACTCAACAGAATGAAATCAAAGGTAGAAGAGGAACTATCAGACTGTCAAGCTGGTTACAGGACCAACAGAGGAACCACTGACATGCTCTTCATACTGCAAATAATGATTGAACAGATAAGAAGCAATGGAAACGAAGCTTTCATCACGTTCATAGACTACAGCAAAGCGTTCGGCAGCGTTAGGCACCACCACCTGCTCGATATAATGATCAAGATGGGATTCCCGAAACACCTTGTGACCCTCATCGCTGCACTATACCACGAACAAAAGGCAACGATCAGATGGAACAATGAGAACTGTCCATATTTTAACATCGAGAAAGGAGTCAGACAGGGTTGCATACTTTCACCTCATCTTTTCAATATTTATACTGAGCAGATCATGAGAAACGCAGACATAGAAGATATGGGAATAAAGATCGGAGGCCGAAACATCACAAACCTTCGCTACGCCGACGACACAGCTCTTATGTCAGATAACATCACCAGCATGAAAAGAGTGTTGCACAGAGTGGATGAAGCGGGCAGGACAACAGGCCTACACCTAAATGCTAAGAAAACGAAAGTCATGCATACTGGAACAGGGCACCATGAACACCAGGAGATACTAGTAAACAAAACAGCACTAGAAAAAGTGACTGATTTCAAATACCTAGGATCATATAAATCGCAAGATGGAAGCTGCTCAAAGGACACAAAAACAAGGATAGGAATGGCAAAACACAAAATGGTTCAACTAAACAACATTTGGAAGGATAGAGGCATACCAACGGACCTCAAAGTGAACATACTTAAGTGCTTGATCTGGCCAGTCCTACTATACGGTTGTGAAGCCTGGACACTCAAAAAGGCAGACATAACAAGATTGGAGGCAGCTGAAATGTGGCTTTACAGAAGGCTACTCAGAATAAGTTGGACAGAAAGGAGAACAAATACAAGCATCTTAGAACAGCTTGGCACCACCAGAAGAATAACACCTGAAATAAACAAAAGAAGGCTCGCATACATCGGCCACGCAGCCCGAAACAAAAGCACGGCCCTTATGATATCAATCCTGCAAGGAAAGACAGAAACAAAGAGAAAACAAGGAAGACCACCCATTACATATCACGATAACATCAAGAAAGTTAGTCAGCTGGAAATAAGTGAACTAACTAGGAAAGCTCAGGACAGGAGTGACTGGAGGAGATTTTGTCGTGGCATCCACTGTAGCAGCTAACATCGATGACGATGAAGCCGACAGGTGACAGGTGACAGGTGTTCCAAGTCCCTTATAGTTATATTTATAGAGTTCCGGAATTCTTTTGTCCTTGAAAAAAAAGTATTTTCACAAATCAGGTAAACGGTATACCAGTCTGAATCAAGAGAAAGTGGATTAAAAACACTTCAGCGAGACATGATTTTTCCACCGTGATATGCTTTATTTGTATGCTCACAAAAAGTCAAAGTTGTGTAAATAGTATAGTCAATATAATATATGCTCTATAATTTCTGGGCAATCAGTCAAATGCTCCTCGGAATCCAGAACAAAATAATTCATTTTGGTTTGTTTTTCTCATTCCCACTCTCTCTCTCTCTTTCTCTTTTGCAGTGACTTCAACTCCTTCTACTGACTTCTTCACCAATGTATTTTCCATCTTGGAGAAGAAGCTTTTTTCAACTATAAAAACTGCCCTGGGTTTGGCGTAATTTTTGTGGTTCTTGTTATTCAAAATCCCCAACAATTCATTACGATTTGTGACACATTCCTAAGTCTATCCTCATGCAGTGCGCTAGCGTTTCCAGCTTTCCTGATGCTACTGCTCTATCACTATGAAGATGGCTACCCACCTGCCAGGACGTAGTCGACCCAGTGGCCTAGCTAGGTTGCCAGCGCCCTGGGCAGAGCAAATATTGCACTCCCCTGGACCATGGACCGTTTGCTCTCCCTGAGTCTTTTTGTAAAGGTGAAAGAATTTGTCATTCGGAGGGGATAATTGTTTGTGCACGTGTAGATTTTAAGGATTAATTGAGAGGTGGTTTTTAGAAATTACACAACGCTATTAAGAGTCACACATATCACGGAGACGCGGCGGGTAGGGATGGAGGTGCAAGGCTATCTGGGTGAAGCTACGAATTTTTAAATTATGATTTTTTATGCAAGTTATGGAACATTACAGTACCGGTATCTTCAAATGGGAAATTATTAATAGGCATTATGTAATTCACCAATAAGGATTACATGAAGACAGCATGGCTTTAATTAGCGAGGAAAATACTGTAAAATGGCAACGTCTATTTGCTCCGTCAAGTTGAAAAAGTGTGTACAATCGCCGAACATTGGGAGACTCTGTGTGAGGGGGTGCTTTTTTTAAAAAATTGATTATTACTGCTTTATATATATTTTTTTTCTCTTGAAATTTTGGGCCCCTAAGAATTTTGCACTCAGGGCAGCCGCCCCTGTGGCCCCGCCCATGCTACGCCTCTGAGTCGACTACCAGTGCTGCCATTCTGTGACTGGACAGTCGATGGCCCATAATACCATTCTATTACTGAAATTGAAATTGGGAAACTTTTTTCCATGTTCACAAACCAGCACGCAATGAAATGCGGATGTTCATTAGACATTTTGCGTCTTCAATCTTTGAAACAGATTTTGGAAATCTCCGCATAAGTGGTGAATACCGTCTTCTGTCATAGTCCTCTCTTGACCGTCCCATGCGCTTTAGTCTGAAAATGCAGATGGTAAATATTTCAACATGTTTTGTATTTTGCACCATTTCAGCGGGAAAGTAAGTATGTTTATATTTATACAAAAGTAAATTGGCAATAATACAGAGTTAGAACAATAGAAATAGAGGGTTTCGAAAATATACTGTATTAAACCACAAGTATAACATATTGATTTTTGCTGCCAGACAGATTCAGGAAAAATGCATGGAACAAAATAAAGCGCTGTATATCACATTTGTTGACCTCACAAAAGCATTTGACACAGTGTGTCGTGGAGGACTCTGGAAAATCTTGGCGAAGTTTGGGTGTCCACCCGAATTCATCACAATAGTGCGCCAGTTTCATGATGGCATGCAAGCTGCAGTCAAAAGCAACGGCAGTGTTTCAGAGCCCTTTGCTGTCACAAATGGGGTAAAACAGGGTTGTGTCTTAGCCCCAACTCTGTTCAGCATCATGTTCTCTGCAATGCTACAAGAAGCCTTTAGCTCTCCTCCTCAAGCGGTAAGCATCAAGTACCGAACTGATGGCAGTCTATTCAACCTCAGGAGACTTCAAGCAAAAACCAAAACCAAAAGTACTCAAGTCTGTGACCTACTATTTGCTGATGATTGTGCACTTCTGGCACACGATGAGGATAGCATGCAAAACTGTGTTGATAAGTTCTCTAGTGCCTGTGACAACTTTGGCCTCACAATAAGCACAAAGAAGACGGAAGTGCTCCATCAGCCTTCTCCAGACGACAAGTATCCTGTGACCCCAAATATCAAAGTCCATGACAGTCTTCTGAAGGTGTCGGAGAACTTCACCTATCTTGGCAGTACACTGTCTTCCGCGGCTCGTGTTGATACTGAAATTCTCTCAAGAATCAGCAAAGCCAGCTCTGCATTTGGCAGGCTTCGAAAGAGAGTGTGGGATGTTGCCGGCATTCGCACAGACACTAAGCTGAAAGTGTACAATGCTGTGGTCCTTCCCACCCTACTCTATGGGGCTGAAACCTGGACAGTGTACCAATCGCATGCCAGAAAACTAAATCACTTTCATCTGGCCTGCCTTAGAAAGATCCTAAGGATCAAATGGCAGGATAAAATTCCAGACACTGATGTCCTCAATCGTGCCAAGGAATTGAGCATCTTCTGCCACCTGAAAAAAATTCAGCTACGTTGGGCAGGACATGTTGTCAGAATGCCCGACTCCAGACTCCCTAAGCAAATCTTCTTCTCTGAGCTCTCCAATGGAACGAGGAATGTTGGGGTCCCAAAGAGACGTTACAAAGACACTCTCAAGCAATCACTGAAGGCCTTTGCCATTGATGTGAGTGAGTGGGAAAAGCTCTCGCTTGATGGTGCAAATTGGAGGGCGGCCCTTACCAGAGGCAGCAAAGCATGGGAAGCTGACAGAGTCCAGCAGGCTATCAAAAAAAGAGAACGGCGCAAGAAAAGGCCCAGTGGTACTGAACCAAGGGAGCACTCTTGTCATTTATGCGGAAGGGTCTGCAGGGCAAAAATAGGACTTATCAGTCACATGAGAAGCCATAAGTCATGAAAGAACAGTCTTTCCATTCTGTCCTCTGTGTCCTTTAGTTCTCTTTATTGTCCATGTGTTGAAATTCTCAACAATTTCTGTTCTTTATTCCTCTGGTGTTGTTAAGGTCATCATCATACCTGATGGACGAACTATTATTATTATTATTTATTATAACATATTGACACCCTCTAAACACGACGCTCTAAAAAGGAAAACAACAACAACAACTGCTTGAAGACATTGCAGCAAATTACAGATGTTCGATGTGTGCACAACATTCTAGACATCTTGCCACACTCATTCACTCGAAAGTGTTTGTATAGACATGGAAAAGCTTTTGTAAACGAGCATAAAAGTTATTAAATCAATTTGTAGATCTTAGCCTTTCTCAGAAAGGACAGGATACATTGCGGATCCACGCCAGAAAAATAATTCATTCATGGATCTGCAGGCACAGTGTTTTCTTCGGATATGCATGGCGTCGACACATTCAGTTAAAATATGTTTTATTGATAGTTAGCAATTGCATGCCACCATTCAGGGGGATCTTCGCCCCTTAGTAAAAAACTGTGTGTGAGGTGGGAATGACCCAGACGAACAATTTCATCTCTCCGATTTTGTTGAGAGGCATGGGTCCACTGCTTGAGTTCTGGTAGATTTCCCCTAAGGCCCCTTCAGTTCCATTGAATTAGTATATTGTTCGGGCTAGTCATTTAGGTTTTCTTGGTGTTGTAGTGTGTGTCACCCCGGCCCTTAGATTTTTATTGTGGAGAGTTCTGTTGTCTCCTCCTTTCAGGAGAAGAGGGATGTGGGGAAAAGGCTGGGAGTGTGTGTGTGTGTGTGTGTGTGTGTGTGGGGGGGGGGGTCTTTGGAGGGAGATTTGGCGGGGGGAGGGGAGAGAGGTGTGGATATGAGGGAAGGGGAGGGGAAGGCAAGGATGCATTCATGGACCTCCAGATTTGCCAGGGGTCCAAACTTGTTTGAAATTCCTGCTGCTGAGGAACAATTCCTGGCTTTCGTCGTTCTGTTTCTGCTGGATTTATTCTTTAGCTGGCTCGTTTTCGTCTTTCTTATTGCGGCTTTGACAGTGGAACTTGCTGTCGTGGCGCTTCTGCTGCTGCATGGCTGTGTCTTGGTGGACTTTTGAATTGCCGAGATTTTCTCAGGTGAAGATCTCAAAGCAGTAGCGAAAGACAACTGCAGTGTTGTTTTTTGGTTGTGTGGCAACGTTTGCCTTCCTCTCCTGCGCAAAGGTATGCCCGTCCAGGGCTTTGTACTTTTGAATGGCTTTCTCTACCAGCCATTTCAGACAGCCCCTGTCAAAGGCCGTGTTTTTGCTTGACAGTTTGGACATTTCGGCTTGGCTGTGCAAGCCATGTCATCTGTATGTTCTTTGCTGTCGCAGCGAGCACAAACTGCTGGTCTCGTGCAGTTTGACTTGCCGTTCCCATAACGCGGACAGTTGAAGCATCGCATTGGATTTTGAATGTATGGCGAAACTGGTACCTGCAGGAGGCCACTTTGACGTAAATGGGAGGCTTTATTGTATCAAACGTCAGGATGATGGAGCTGGTTACAATCAGCTGATCTCGTTGGCGAATTTTGATAGGCCAGGCTTTCAAGACTCTTTCTACGTTGTCTACAATGTCTGCCTCACTTTCTCCATCCAACTCACGGGTGCGAATTACGCCAACGCAGCTGTTCAGGGTTCTGTGGGGCTGAACAGCGACTGGCACACCGTTTCAGTAGGTTGAGTAACTGATGTTTCTTGTTGCATTCCACCAGCAGTTCGTCAGCTTTCATGCTGTAGGCCCCTATCTACTGATCGATTTGGGTTCTCCAGCAATGCTTTTCAGCGTTTTATATAATTTTATAACGGAGTCGCTCATTTTTGCTAATTTTCCTTCAGGGTTTTGGCTGCTGCTCGCCAGGAAATGTGACCAGGCCTACCCTGCGTTAGCGATGGCCAGACTCAATAACGGGGAGGAGTATTTACGAGGGCCAGAGGATCCATCTGGTTCCCCCTGCCTTCGTCTTTTCAAGTCGGGAATTCGGGAAGGGCAGTCTGACACGTTGACTTCCATGAAAATTTGGATTAATTTTTCATCTCTGGGGCTCCCCACCCGCCACCAAGTCCAACAAGGGGACACACTATCCTCGGATTGCCAGAAGGCTTGTGCCAGGGCTACTCCAGAGACATACTCCTCGTAGGTTGTAACAGCTGATATAAATTTCAGCACGTTATGATAGGGAGAGTCAGGTGATTTGAGCTGCTACCCTTTAAAAAACGAAACTGTCTCGAACTGTCGTAGAAATAAATGAAAACAGGAACCGATGAACGATTAACATTACCTTTTAATAACTGTACATGAACCTTGGATATCTCACAGCATACTTACGAGGAAGGCACGCTGTTACAAAAACCTAGATCGGGTTTTGCACACACAAAATGACTTGATCTTGCCCACATGCGGAATAACTGACTCTTGCGCACCCACCCACTCGCTTGCCATCCTTTATACTTTATATACCCATCTAGATAGAAAGTTCACGAACGGGAAATCCAGAAACTACGGGATGCATAAAGGCCATCTAATCGCACTTAGACACGTCACAGAATTGCGTCACTCCAAGGCCAACCTAGCGTAATTACTCCGACATGAATGGTTTGGTACATTCTCGATTGAACTTCAATAAACAATTACGTCACACAGCGAGACATCACAGAAAAGTAAAACTAGCACACGAGGGGTCGCCGAGGGCTGCGGACAACATTGTTAGCCCGTATGACTTGGACGCTACACAGGTGTTAATCCTGCCAGAACTGACCCGGGTCTCGAATCGCAAAGGATTCGGGGCCGAACCAATGAGTGGCATGGGCCATACCACCCTCCTGTCTTAGGGGAAGGCCGGGTCGAAGTGGCGTGTTGATGGGGGACAATCCGTAGACTGGCCCCCCTTATTCACCAGAATCCCAGTGTCCCCCATTACAGGCAGCGCCTCAGGGTTAACAAGGTGCCCACATTGTGGGGAGAGCTAAGGTGGTCCTATCGTTGCTAGGCCGGGAATCACCCGGAGTTGACAGAAAAGACGGAAGGGAAGAGGGACAGAAGACAGAAGACAGGAAAGGATGTCACCTTAGGGCTGTTAAGAGATGGCAGATACTGCGCCACCTGCAGATGGGGGCAGTGAGCCTATTATAATGCCCGGACTCACACTGGTTCCACAGCCCCGTTAGCCGGACGTTTCGGGAAGACCCGGGATGGCTTTAACAGTTCTCGTAACGGTCCATGGGACAAGCCTACACTGTACTTCGCCTAATCGCAGCAATCTCCTTTTTTTTTTTTTTTTTTGGCTCAGATTTGTCACGAGCGAGTGAGCGAGGATCAGTAGTTACGAGAAGAGGGGAAAGCGTGCATGTTGTGAGTGGGGGGGGGGGTCTGAATGAGGCGAGAGCGCTGTATTACTATCACTGCACACTAAGACGTCTAAGAAAGCGAACGCAGGAGAAAGCCCCAGAGGGCGAACATAAGGAGAGCAGTCGGAAGACTTGGGAGTAGTGTTTTTCCAGTGATGACTGGTGCCGGGGACGGGCCGAAGAGCGCCGCCTACGGTGAGCCCAGGGGATAGGCCAGCATAGGGCCGGAGGCCACACATAGGCCAGGAAGGAAGCTGTCGGTGCAGGACAGTAGAGGCACATGAGTCGTGGCAGTCTGGCCACCGACAGGGACGTATATGTGATCGTGAATGTGCTATTGAAATGCTAATGTGCTATTGCCATGTTGATGTGCTATTGAAATGCTAATGTGCTATTGCCATGTTGATGTGCTATTGGAATGCCAATGTGTTATGGCAATAGGAAGGGGCTATTGGGAGACTGCGGTGCCAGTGAAATATTAATGTGCTATTAAGACATGGAGAGGAGAAGCTGAGACCGGAGTGTCTTTAGAAAGTAACTACCGGGTTGTGGACCCGAGGAAGAGTGCATGTGGGAATAAGGCCGTTGGACGGCAGTAACGTGAATAATATAATGTATGTAGTTGCGCTATTATCTTTATGTTTATGTATAATAAATGTGTGAGTCTGATGGGTTGTTCTGTTAAGTGTTATACTGGTTCGTTCGTGATTGTTGTCTTGTTATAATTATTACATCTCCCAGTCTGGGATTGGTGACAAGATTCAAATGCAGTGCACTCATTTCGTGCATGACTCCGTGATTGGATATCACTAAATAGGACTAGATCTAGTATTTATATAATAACAGAGACTGTAGCGTCCCACTAGTTGAACGATCGATATTTTTCTTCCCCCTGCATGACGCGTCTCACTCGGCGACCTTCCTCCCCCCCCCCCCCCAGGCCGGTATTTCCCTTTGATGTCGCTGTGTGGCTTGTTTGTCTCACTGTAGAAAATCTAGAAGCATCTGGAAGATACTGCAGTGTCCGAGATTACGCTAGGTCGACCTTGAGTGATGTAATGCTGTGACGTGTCTGTGTACGATTGGGTGGCCTGTACGTGTCCCGAACGATCTAGGTCTGTCTCGTGCTTATGGGGCGGTAAAGCCGCTTCCTGAACGTTCCTGGACAGAATATATATAAGGAGGGCCAGGCGAGTAGGATAGGGTGTGCAAACCATGGATGCAGGTCGTAGGTGTAAATCTAGTCGTGGTCAGATATATTATAGTGCCTTCCCTGCTAGGTGTAAGTAACTTGTGGATATCAGCTCGTGTTTACAGTTATTAAAGTTCCGGCTCTCTCGGGGAAAGCCACGGTGATCTAGTCTCTAGATATTTTTGATATTTTTCTTTATTGTTCTCTCTAAATTGGAAGTGGTTTGTGTTAACTCGTTAACAGGTAAGTCAGTCCTTGTTTCACTTTGCATTTTACGACGTTTTTGGTCAGATTCTACCGGTGAGAGAAGGTTTTTGTGTGCTTTCACGTTAGACAGTGAAGGTGTGTAATCCCGTGATTATGTCGATGGAGTCGACTGCCGATGCTGTTGGCCCAGTATTCATTAAATACAGCCAGTTCTTGATATCTAAAGATCAGAAAATCTCTATAGTAGATATTTGCAAAGCGGCCGAAGAGTCTGCTGGTCTTAACTCGGTCTATGGGTGCCAAAAGATAGCCGGCGTTTACAGGCTTTATCCCGCGTCAGAGGCGGCACGTTCCAAATTGGTGGCCAACGGGTTCACGTTTTTAGGCCAGCGGGTTATGCCTAGCCCCATTAGCCCGGCTAAAGTATTTTTTGTGGATGGACAAGAGATCGAATCCTGTAAGCTGTTAATTTCCAACCTGCCATTGTCAGTAGCGCACGAAGACGTTATAACCGCTATTGAAACTGTTGGCTACAAAACTCTCACGAATATCCGCCTGGATTGTGCTCGTGACCAGTCTGGCTTCTTAACCAGATTTAAAAACGGTAATAGAACCATTTTCATACATAAACCCACAAGACAACTGCCTAAAACTGTGATAATTCAGGATAAATTTAAAGCATTTCTTTTCTACGCCGAAAGAGAAACTATTGAGAAAGGCGCCCCCAAGGGGGGTACGCCTTCAATCCCCGACACTGCTGTGTCTCAAACAACTAGCACACCTGTGCAAACTCAGCTGGGGGACACCCCAGGAAAAAACACTACTGAATTTTCCGTGTCGCTCACGAGCACACTCAAACAGGTGAACTCTCCAGACGCGGGTACGGGGCGAACAGAGAAAACGAACGAGGAAATTCATAACAAAATAGTGGAAAACGATAGTCCAGTGGAGAAATCAAGTCCGAGAAGATCAGCAGATCACGAGGCGGGGAGAAGGGGTGAGGAGGAGACAAATAATCAAGGGCGGGCAACAAGCAGGGGCAGACCGCGTACAAAAAGTATTTCCCCACGGCAAGCCAGGGGCGCCTCTACGGGTAACATCGGATATTACTTGCACGTGGGCGAAAAGGGGCCAAGAGCATTCTCTCGCAAAAGGGGAGGTGAAGATCTCCCGTCCACGCCCTCACCCAACAAACGCTCCTCATTTAAGTCGTAGCAATAGGCAAGGGAAAGTAAAAGGACGCCCTTTGGAGACGACCCAAGACCGACCTCGGATTTTGAGATTAGATTATCTCCCTTTAATTTATGCTTCATTCCCTTGCATTGGCAACGTGCAATGTAAGAGGATTCAGAAATAGTAATAAAAGAAAAACAATTTATAAGTATATGAAAAGTAAAAAACTTGATATTATATGTCTACAAGAAACGTATGTAACACTAGATGACGAGAGCGAATGGAGAAAACAATGGGCAAGTTCCCTTTTTATTTCACCAGGCACTAAGCACAGTAAAGGTTTAATTACATTGCTAGGAAAAAACATAGAGGAGGGAGAAAAATTATTTGGGGACGAACGAATTTTGGTTGTTCTAGTCAGGAAAGAAAATAAAGCTTATCTTATTATAAATGTGTATGCACCTGTTGATAGCGAATTGTCCAAGATAAAATTTCTAAGACATCTAGATGATGTGATAGATCAATTTATTAAGCCGAATATTTATATTGTTTTGGCTGGCGATTTTAATATAGTGATTAACAACTCTGAAGATATTATCGCAGGGGATCCGCACAGTAAGCAAACAGTGGCAGCTCTGAACCAGTTTGTTTCATCTAATGACCTCATAGATACTTGGAGAATATTTAATCCCATGGCTAAAGAATGTACATGGAAACGGAACATGCCATTTGCAGCACGCAGACTAGATTATATTTTTGTTGATAACGAATTAATTTCGAAAGTGACAAACTCCAAGATATTATCGGTACCAATGACAGACCACAGAATGGTGGTCTTTTACTGGGAAATGCCAAAATTCAAGAGGGGTCCATCCTATTATAAGTTCAATAACAACATGTTAAGGGATGTGGATTTCATACAGCAAATGAAAACTTACATTGTAGAAACCTCAGAGAAGCTTCAGGCAGTAAATCCTCATGACAAGTGGGAAACAATGAAAGTTAAAATAAAAGAAAAAGCTATACTAAGTAGTAAAAGGAAGGCCACAGAAAACAACGATCGCAAAAGACGTTTAGAACAAATACTTAATGATCTGGAGAAAAAGTTAGCCTTGGTAGGTAATCCAACAGGAATACTTCAAGAGATTGGGAAAGCGAAAGCAGAGTTAGAAATTTTTAGTTTGGCAGAACAAAAAGGCGCAGCAATCAGAGCGAACGTCAAATGGATAGAGCAAGGTGAGAGGGGAACGGCATATTTCCTAGGCCTAGAGAAAGCTCGAAAGAGGCAAAATGTAATAACAAACCTGCAAACCGATAATGGAATTGTCAGCACTCAACAGGGGATTCAAAACGAAATTCACAAGTATTTTTCTGAACTCTATAAGAAAAGAAATGCAGCCTGTGCACAACAAGTAAATGCATTCCATGCCGATATGTTAATACCAAGATTAAACGAGAAAGAAAGTAGTATCTGGGAACAAGAAATCACCATAGACGAAATTGGCACATGCCTAAAGAAACTTAAAAATAATTCGGCTCCGGGAATTGATGGCTTAACAACAGAATTTTACAAAATCTTCTGGAATGAAATAAAATTTGACTTAATATCCTGCTACAAATATAGTCTAAAACAAGGAACTTTGGCCCCCTCACAAAAAATAAGTGTTATGACATTATTGCATAAAGGTAAAGATCTACCAAAAACTGCTTTAGAAAACTGGAGACCAATATCAGTCGCAAACGTAGACTATAAAATTCTAGCTAAAGTATTAGCAGAGAGACTGAAGCAAGTGCTCCCGTCACTGATTTCAGAATCCCAATTTGGGTTTATGAAAGGTCGTAGCGCAGCATATTTACTCCGACAGTGTGATGACATTATAGAATATGCAGAACAAAATAATGAGACAGGTTACTTGCTAGCGCTTGATTACAGCAAATGCTTCGATAGAATCTCACACGAGTATCTTTTTTATGCATTAAAGACCTTTGGTTTCAAAGAGACTTTCATATCATGGATTAAAGTGATAATGCACGATGCGAAATGCTGCGTCAATAATGGAGGCTGGCTGACTGACTTCTTTAACTTAGAACAAGGTATCAGGCAAGGCTGCCCGGTGTCGCCTCTGACCTATCTCCTGGTAGCAGAGTTGTTGGCACTTAACATTAAACAGACAAAAAAAATAAAAGGACTCCCAATTCCTGGCAGTCATGGGGCAATAAAAATTTTACAGTACGCGGATGATACGACGCTTTTATTGAAAGATGAAATAGATTTTAGGGAAGTCTTAGCAAAAATCAAAACATTCTCATGCTTTTCAGGATTAGTTTTGAATCTGCACAAATCAAGCATTATGCCATTAAGTAGAACTAGTTGCTTAAAGTTCAATACCCAAGGAATTCAGAAAACTAAACAAGTTAAAATATTGGGAATTAAATTCCAGACCGGCGCTTCAGCCGGAAACATAGAAGAAAATTGGAAAAGTATAATTGATAAGATTGATAGACAGATACACTTATGGGCAAAAAGAGACTTATCCATCCAGGGCAAAATTCTCATAGCCAAAACCTTTCTCATATCCCAATGTGTTTATACTATGCAAGGAATCGGAATGCCCGACACTATCCTCTGCCAACTAAATCGCAAAATCTTTAGCTATATTTGGCGGAGGAAGTTTACAAATAAGAGGGCGTTCGAAAAGATAAAACGAAACACAATGTGCACATCGGAAGACAAAGGAGGTTTAAAAATGATAAACTTGAAAAACATGCAAGACAGTTTCTATATTGAATGGGCAATACGGCTGGGCCAAGAAGGAGGTGCAGCCTGGAAAGATCTTCCAACCTTTTTCCTGAAAAAGCTCGATGGTATTAATATTTTTAAGGCAAATGTTAAATCCGAGAAGGACGTGGCAACACAGGACAACATACCATCTAATTTTTGGAAAAAAGTAATTACAACTTGGTTACGACATAAGAATACTAAAAATGTAGTCCGAGAGCAAGTAAGTACATATTTATGGCATAACCGAGACTTGATGTACAAATCTAAAGTTTTGTTTTTCAGTAGCTGGGCATCAGCAGGTATCAGTCATGTAGATGACCTGCTAGTCAATGGAACTTTCCCCACATGGGAACAAATACAAGAAAAACTTGGGAAGAGTGCGTCATTAATTTTTGAATACAATGCTATAAAGCAGGCATTTCTGCAATTTGCAGATAAATTACTGGAAAAAATACTCTTACACAATACTATCGTCTTTAAAAACTTGGATATAAATAACACAAAAATAAGATCACAGCACATACGAAAACTTATTGTAGAAGAAGAATACACGCCACCACATATTCTGGCATTTTGGAAAAAGAAACTCAAAATAGAAATCAACGAACAGTACTGGATAATGGCGAAAAATATATGTTCAGAAAGCCGATTAAAAGTTCTACAATGGAAAATATTACACAATATTTATCCAACGTCCATACTCCTCCATAAAATGAATATTAGAGACAGTGAGCTGTGCTCACACTGCAACTGTAAGGAGAAGGATTACATTGAACACTTTTTTGTGGCCTGCCACGCGGTCAAACCCATTTGGAATGAAGTTGTATGTATAATTAACGCATGGATAGGAAGAAAGATAGAACTAAAAATAACAGACATTTTGCTAGGCATAATAAAGAAGGAGCAAGACATAGACCAAACAATGCTAGACAAGATGAATCATCTTATTTTAATTTCAAAAATGTGTATAAGTAAATTTAAATACGGAAAAAGCCAAGATCTTATAGCTATGTTATACTTCCAATGTCATTTGAGGAAAATTATTTAAAAGGACATGAGAGCATACCCTGCACGCATTTTAAATGACAGCAGATGCTCAACAAAGCATAAGGAGACGATAAAATAAACAACCAAACAATGGTGCATTTTAAGGCGTGAGTAAGAGAGAGTGAATGAAATTAGAACAATGTGAGTGAAAGAAAAATTAAAAGCAGCATAAAAAAAAAAGGGCAATGACGAAAGACGAAAAATCAGATGCGAAAATTTGGTATCCTAAGGTGCATGAATGAAAGTAATTTCATATCTTACCAACTTTACTCAAGGTTGATATTTTTACTATATCTAAATTACCGAACGTGTCATTTAAAATCATCTTTTTCTTTTTTTCTTTTTTTAATGATTATTCTCATCTTTATATTTGAATCGCATAAAGGTGAATATTCCAATACGTATAAATGTTATTCCTTTGACATTTATACATTGTCTGTATTACAGTACAGATATTGTCTACGTTTTATTAATTTATATCTCGATTTTTCCACGATACATTATATAGATCTTTATATGTTATAGGCTCACTGAGAACATGATTAATTAAGGAAATGGACCATCTGCCCACAACGAACTAATAAACCGTCAGCTGCTAAAGAATTGACCCAAGTTAGGGTTCAAGAACAGCCGACAACACAGAGTTCAGTTGACAGTCTGAGATACAAAAGACTTCTTGCAAGTCCGATACTCAGGATTGTCGTGATAGAAAGCTGGTCAGGAGATAGAAGGGCTTAGCTATTTATCCTTTATTTATATGTTTAACTATTTAATGATCTATCCATTTACTTATGTTAATTAATTTAGTTATCTATTTACCTATCTATTTATTGATTAACTTTCATACTCATTTACTTATTTATTTATTCTTATCCACTTTATTTATTCATTCATCTATCTCTATATATTTGTATTCAATAGAAAATTCACGGAGTCATGCACACAAAGGTTACAGACCAAATCGCATTTCAATCTGAGCCCAAAAAAAAAAAAAAAAAAATAGTTCATCGGATCCTGTTATTTATTTCTACAACAGTTCGAGACAGTTTCGTTTTTTTAAGGGGTAGACGATCAGTTCATCTGACTCTCCCCATCATAACGTGCTGAAATTTGCATCAACTGTTACATATTGGGGGCTCGTCCGGGATCCGATTAGATCAGAACAGATTCAATTCAGACCATCGAAGTGTTTCTAAAGTACAGTAAAGTGTGTAAAGATCATCGAGGATATCCACAACATGTCAGAGGCTATTGGAAGGCTTGGCCAGGAAGCAGACGCCTTGGAGCTCACTGGGAAGGAGAGACAGGATTACATCCGTGAAGGCCTAAAGGAGGAAAGAGAGAGGCAAGAGCGCACGGAGCAACTGAAGATGGAAAGAGAGGCTCAGGAGAGGGAGGCGGAACGACAGGCTCAGCTGGAAAGAGAGAAGATGAACCACGAGCTGGAGATGGAGAGGATCCGCCATCAGCCTGGAGGCGAGTCGACGCAGGGGACCAGCGACCACGCCAGTTCCAAGAGACCCAAGCTACCTGCATTTCAGGATGGGAAGGACGACCTTGATAGCTGGCTACTTCGTTTTGAGAGGTTTGCCGAGACAGCGGACTGGCCTAGATCCACCTGGACGACATCACTGTCTGCCCTGCTGACTGGGAGAGCTCTGGAGTGCTTCTGTCGATTGCCGATCGATGAGGCCAAGGACTACGACAAAGTCAAGGAAGCTTTGCAGAAGAGGTATAACCTGTCAGAGGACGGTTACAGACTCATGTTCAGACAAGGTAAGCCTGAAGATGGAGAAGATGTCGGGATGTTTCTTACTAGGATCAAGACTTACCTAGAGAGGTGGATAAAGCTATCAAAGACGGAGAAGACCTACGAGGGAGTGAGGGACCTGTTCGTAAGAGAGCAGTTTATGGATGTTTGCCCACCAGACCTTGCGACCCATGTGAGGGAGAGGAAGCCAAAGACGCTACAGGACGTCGCAGACTCGGCGGAGGCGTTCCTGGTAGCGAGGAACCGGACACTCAGCGGGAGCGCCAGACTGCAGAGCCGGCCAGTGCGACGGAGACCCAACGGAGACAGAAGTCTACAGGTCTGTTATAGGTGTCAGAGGCCGGGACATAAGGCGAGGGAGTGTCGTACCAAGACAAACGACAAAGGTGAGTTGAAATGTTACCTTTGTGGAAAGCCAGGCCACGTTCGGAGAATGTGTCCAGCCCAGAAGGATACGGGGCGAGGCAAGCCGAACAAGGCGGCAGCGGCCGTAGTGATAGCGGCGGACGAGTCGTCGAGACAGGATGCGACGACGGCTGACACCAGCATCAACGTTCAAGCGGTAATGAAGGACGGGAAGCTCCAGTTAGCGGTGCCTGTTACGTGCGGAGGATGCAGTGACGGAAGGACCGTGGAGAAGCTGAAGTTACCAGTGATGAAGTGCTTGATTGGAAATCGAGCAGTAGACGTCCTAAGAGATACCGGCTGTGAAGGTGTAGTGGTGCGGCGATCACTGGTGGACGACGGACAGCTCACCGGTGGGAAGAAACTTATCGCGAGGATCGATAACTCCTTGTTAGCGGCGGAGGGAGCCATTATCGACGTGAGAACGCCTTACCTGACGGGCAGAGTGACGGCACTGTGTCTCCCGGAGACCATCTGCGACCTAGTAGTCGGGAACGTGGACGGAGCGAAGGACCCGTACGACCCTGATACTGAGGTGATGGTAGGATAGGTGACCACGAGGGCCCAGGAGAAGAGGAAGGACCAGTCTACGTCGCTGAGGGTGCCGAGGGCAGAACGGCACGCGGGAGTGGATAGGAAGGAACTCATCCGACTCCAGGAAGAAGACGAAGACCTCAAGAAGTTGGGGCAGAAGAAAATTCCGACCAACAGAGGCAACAAGTCCGTACACTTCGAGAGACACGGAGGTGTACTGTACCGGATTTATAGGGACATAAGACAGGCTACGATTACAAGACAAGTGGTACTACCCGAGAAACTGAGGGAGTATGTACTGAGCGTTGCCCATGATTCTATCGTCGGAGGACATCTCGGCGTGAAGAAGACGAAGGACAGGGTGATGAGCAATTTTTACTGGCCTGGTATCGAAGGTGACGTCGCGAGATACTGCCGCTCATGCGACATCTGCCAGAGGACAGTGAACAAGGGAGCGACTCCTAAGGTGCATTTGCAGAGTATGCCAGTGGTAGACGTCCCATTTAGGAGAGTGGCCGTGGACCTAGTAGGACCTATTGACCCCCCAAGTGAAGGCGGACATCGGTATATCCTGGTATACGTAGACTACGCTACTCGTTACCCTGAAGCTACCCCCTTGAAGAAGATTGACGCGGAGACAGTAGCAGAAGCCTTAGTAAATATCTACAGCCGTTTGGGTGTGCCCGAGGAGATCTTATCTGATCAAGGGACTCAATTCATGTCGGACGTCATGAAAGAAACGAACAGATTACTGGGAATTCGACAGTCGACCACCACAGTCTACCACCCTATGTGCAACGGGCTGGTGGAGCGATTTAATGGCACACTGAAGAAGACCTTGAGGCGACTGTGCGCGGAGCAACCTAAGCAGTGGCACCGATACATTAACCCGCTGCTCTTCGCGTATCGTGAAGTTCCCCAAGAATCGACAAAGTTCGCCCCATTCGAGTTGCTGTATGGAAGAACGGTGAGAGGACCGATGCACATCTTGCGAAAATTATGGACTAAGGATGTAGAGGAGGCGGAGACAAAGACCAGTTACCAGTACGTCATGGAACTACGCGAGCGGCTGGAGGACACGTGGAAGTTGGCTACGGAAGAGCTCTCAAAGGCACAAGGTAGACAGAAAACTTACTACGACCGGAAGGCGCGAGAGAGGAAGTTCCGCCCTGGCGACGAAGTTTTAGTACTGTTGCCGACAAACGCCAACAAGCTCTTAGTCCAGTGGAAGGGACCATACAAGATAGTCTCGGTTGTCGGTGTCAACGACTACAAAGTCAAGATGGGTGTGAAAGAGAAGACATTGCACGCTAACCTTCTCAAGAGGTATATCCCCAGGACCACACCAGCGACGACGCAAGCAGCGGCGGCGGCAATGGGACCGGCATCTGTCGTGACCGAGGTGTGTGAGATGAACGACGGCAGGAGCGACACCACACCTGGAGATGTCGACGCTATGATGGACGACGACGGTGATGGTGCTGGGACTGTGCTGGCAGAGGACGACGTGATGGACGAGAGTCAACATGTGGAGTCGGCTGGCATGACAGTCATCGAGGACTGCGACCTGGAAGGCGACAACGGTGGAACGTCGGAGGACCTTGCCGACCTAGGGAGCTGGGACCGGAAGGAAGGCTACGAAGATGTCCAATATGGAACGCAGCTGACGCCGGAACAACGTCAACAACTCGGCGACGTGGTGAAGGAGTATCAACGCATCTTCACCAATCTCCCCGGATGCTGCCAGTTAGGCGAACATCGCATCGACCTGACATCAGAGGTACCTGTTCGGCAACGACCATACCCGGTGCCCTTTGCTATGCGCGACTCCTTGAAGGAGGAGCCCAGCACCATGGAAGGGTTGGGCATCATACGCAGGAGCTCATCAGCTTATGCTTCACCTATTGTTGTCGTCAAGAAGAAGGACGGATCCAACCGAGTCTGCATCGACTATAGGAGGCTGAACAAGATCACTGTGTTCGACCCTCATCCGACAGCAGCCCCATCGGAAGTGTTCCAGAGTCTGTCGAGAGGAAGAATATTCTCTCGGATCGACTTGAGCAAGGGATACTGGCAAGTGCGAGTCCGGGAACAAGACATTCCCAAGACAGCGTTCGTCACCATGGGCGAACATTACGAATTCACCCGGATGCCCTTCGGGATGATGAACTCAGGAGCTACACTGAACAGGATCGTGAAGCCATTGATCCAGGGACTGAACAATGTGACAGCGTATGTGGACGACCTGCTGATCCATACAGAGACATTCGACGAGCATGTGAAGGCTCTCAAGGAATTGCTGCAGAGGATGGACCAGGCTGGATTAACTGCAAGACCATCCAAGTGCCTGATTGGAATGTCTGAAGTGGACTTTGTTGGACACTCAGTGGGAAAGGGTATGATTGGTCTGTTAGAAGAAAATGTGTGTAAGGTGCGAGATGCACCCAGGCCCACCACTAAGAAGGAAGTGAAAGCATTTTTAGGACTGGTGGGATATTACCAAGAATTTGTACCTAACTTTGCAGCGATTGCAGCACCACTGTCTGAGTTGCTTAGAAAGGGTCAGCCCAATGTAGTTCAGTGGGAGGAAGTGCAGGAGAAAGCGTACACTTCTCTGAAGAATGCCATTGTTTCCAAACCCGTGTTATGTTTGCCAGATTTTTCAAAAGAATTTGTCTTAGCAACTGATGCATCAGATCGCGGGTTGGGTGCTGCTCTTATGCAAGAATATGAGGGAAAGTTGTATCCTGTGGCATATGCCAGTCGTAAGCTATTGCCTCGTGAGACGAAATATTCAGTCTCAGAGCGAGAATGCCTAGCCATTGTTTGGGCCGTAAAGAAGTTTACTTTGTATTTGTATGGTAAGGAGTTTGTGCTCCAGACTGACCATAGGTCATTAGAGTATTTGAATTCTGCCAGATTTGACAGCCCAAAGCTATTGCGATGGAGCCTACTTTTACAGTCATATAGATTCAGGATTAGGTATGTCAAGGGCAAGGAAAATGTCGGCGCCGACTTCCTGAGTAGAGTGTTTTGAATGGTACAGGCTCAGTGAGATGTATTGTAACCCAGAGTTTTGCCTGTTAGATAAGTTTTTGGGTTGAATGTATTGTACTGTAGCGGTATATCTGAATGAGTATTGAATTATTGGCCGGCAGAGAGCCACTATGTATTAGTCATATTTTGATGTTTTCATTATTTGTTACCAATGGGACAATGTAATTTTTGAAGACTGTAACCCAAATGGGAACTGAGCAAGCAGAGATTTTGTACGTTGCATTGATGTAATTTACGAGTGGCCTAAGCTTGGGCAGTATCGGTATTGCTTTGTTATAATTTGTTTGATCTGATATGATGAAGTTAGGCCCTGATCAGTGGTCGATATGTATTGGTATTTTTTGCCATTGTATCTATGAGTTTATGCATTTGGTTTTTAGGACAATCATTGTTATGCATAACGTTTATGTGCTACGGTTCGTGCACGAAGCATTTTGTACTCGATGGCCATCGTTTCACCATGGTATGATTTTTAATAGTATCATTGACCATCGTTTCACCATGGTATGATTCTTAATAGTATCATTGACCATCGTTTCACCACAGTGGTGGTATTGTATTGTTTATAATAGTAGGTCTACTGTTGACCAGGATTTTGTAATGGTACTGCAATGATATTGTAATGAGATTGTATTAGTGTTACAAGGATACTATGGTTATTGTATTGTACTTAGGATATTGGGAAGGCACCTATACAGTATTAGCAATGTCTATTGTAAGATTGGAGACGATACGTATATTATGATAGTGCAGACGCTTTATGATGTAGATAGTTGAAGAATGTTCAACTTAAATTGGGGAGTTGTGTAGCGTCCCACTAGTTGAACGATCGATATTTTTCTTCCCCCTGCATGACGCGTCTCACTCGGCGACCTTCCTCCCCCCCCCCCCAAGGCCGGTATTTCCCTTTGATGTCGCTGTGTGGCTTGTTTGTCTCACTGTAGAAAATCTAGAAGCGTCTGGAAGATACTGCAGTGTCCGAGATTACGCTAGGTCGACCTTGAGTGATGTAATGCTGTGACGTGTCTGTGTACGATTGGGTGGCCTGTATGTGTCCCGAACGATCTAGGTCTGTCTCGTGCTTATGGGGCGGTAAAGCCGCTTCCTGAACGTTCCTGGACAGAATATATATATAAGGAGGGCCAGGCGAGTAGGATAGGGTGTGCAAACCATGGATGCAGGTCGTAGGTGTAAATCTAGTCGTGGTCAGATATATTATAGTGCCTTCCCTGCTAGGTGTAAGTAACTTGTGGATATCAGCTCGTGTTTACAGTTATTAAAGTTAGTATTAATAGTTCATCGGATCCTGTTATTTATTTCTACAACAGTTCGAGACAGTTTCGTTTTTTTAAGGGGTAGACGATCAGTTCATCTGACTCTCCCCATCATAACGTGCTGAAATTTGCATCAACTGTTACAGAGACTTTAAAAAACCTTTAGAAACTACTTTAAAAAGGTATCTATATAAGTGGGTTCGCAAATAAATACGTAGTGAAGCCTATTCGAAGTGGCTAATTTAATGAATAAATAGATAAGTATGAAAGTACGCAAATGATCTGAAATAGTCAAGTAAATAAATATACGGCTGTCTATAAGGACTGTTCTGAGGCTCGGACCCAATTGAGGTCTTTTATGTCCCAGAATGGTCAGTCGCTGAATTCTGTGTTGTCGGCTGTTCTCAAACCATTTTTGGTCTATTCATTATCAGCTGACGGTTTTTACAATTCATTTTCAACAGCTGGTATATAAAAAAAAGAAAACAAAAAAACTGAGTGGATGCATCATATTCAAATTATTCTGGTGTGCGTGAGAAACAGCCATAATTAAATCATAAATATATAATGGATAAAAATCTCAACGGCAAGTAAAAGAAAGAACAAAGGAACAGAGATAAAAATAAGAATAAAGAAATAAATAGGTTATTCTCAGCCATATGCTGCAAATCATAATCAGATGGTAATAATATATTGCCAATAACCGAATAATAATGGCAGCATACGGCCGTATACTAATTTTACTTTACTTCATGCACTTTGGAATGTACTAGTTTTTGCATTTTCATCTTTTCGTCATTGCCCCTTTTTTTTTTTTTAAAGTTTATTTGCTTTCATTCTACTCTTACTTCACGTACACATTCTCCACACGTTTCAATCATCCATTCATTCTCTGATTATTTATCCGGACATACCTTCAGATATTTTTCTCTTACCTGCATTTCTGTCTCAAATGCAAATCTAAGATTCATTGATTTGCCATATTTTACTTTACCGATACACATTTTAGCAATTAGTAATATAGTGTTAATATCATCAATAGTATTTTGATTTACATTGTAGTTTAAGTCCCCACGTAATATTCCAAAAAGTGCAATTTTCTCATTTATTTCAATTCTTTTACCGGTTTTATTCAGAATACACTGGGCCACATAAGGCCAATAGTCTTTTAATTTCCTGCAATGGAAAAAGACATGCTCTATAAAATCAGGCGTCTCACAATGCTCGCATTTATTACTTTCCTTTATTTTCATTTTATGTAAGAGAATATTCGTTGGGTAAATATTGTGTAGAATTTTAAAATGTAAGAGCCTCAATCTGGTTTCTTTACAAGCTCTAAACCCGCTATCAACATAAGGATATATGTCAACATTATATTTTCGTTTCCAGAAACCCGAGCTACAGATCGTGGCGTTTTTGTTATTTATTAATTTCTTTCTAATTTCTTTATTCGTTAGTTTAAAAATATTTTTTGCATTTTCATCTACGTCATCTTCTGTATGCAAAGGAGTTGTGTAGCGTCCGTTCTGGTTTTTTCAAAAATGTCCTTCCATTCTTTTTTAACAGCATTTGTAACTGCCCAGTAGTCGAAATGGATACCAGGATAATGTCCAACTATCTCAGCAATATCTTGCAGGGTTTTCCAGTTGTTTTCGTTAAACATCTGATACAAATATTTAATTCCCTCTCTGACCCATTTTTCTATCACAATGGCTTATTTCTAAATCTAATATTACTGTTGTTAAACAGAGGTTGCCGGCCTATACTATTTGGAGTAATATCGTTTTCTTTCTCCTTATCCCTTTTTTCTAAGTCTAACCATGTTTTAATTACATTCTGCCAAAAAATAGAGTTTATTGTACTTACCTGTTTTACTTCTCTCGCGTTAGTATCTGACTTGGTTAAATAAGGTAAACTGACTAGCTTTTTGCAGAAATGACTGGCTAATTTTACTCCTATTTTTAGATATGATTTTTGTAAACATATTTCTTTAAACCATTTTATGAGAAAGACGTTTTGCTGATCCTTTATACTGATTACTCCTAAACCTCCCTCGTTTGGTTCTCTGCATAATGTATTTCGTTTGATTTTTTCAAAAGCTCTTTTATTTGAATACTTTTTTTGCCATAGAAACTTAAACAGAATCCGATCTACTTCAGCCAGTGTTTCCTGTGGCAAAGACAGGGCTTGGATAATATAGTTGAATTTTGATAGTAAAAAAGTTTTTGCCACTACAATCTTTCCATACAGTGACAGATTTCTCTTAGACCATCTACTAATCAACGTCTTAATACTGTTTATTTTTTCTATCCAATTTAGTGGGATTTTAGAGGCTTCAATTGCAGCGCTAAAATATATACCTAATATTTTTATGTTATCTCCCTTTTGCACCCAAGCTATTCCTTCCCCTCTTTCCTCCCTTTGTTTACTTCTACCCACCCACATTCCCACTGACTTCTTTCTGTTAAGCGTTAGCCCTGATATACCTGTAAACTGTTCAATTACTTTCAGTGCCTTACATAGATCAGTTTTATCTTTTAAGAGTAGCGTCATGTCATCTGCATACTGCAGGACTTTTAGCGTATCTATTACATTTCCTTCACTTAAAATTCCTCTTACCTCTTCATTATTCCTGAGTTTTATTGAAAGCATTTCTACCACTAATACAAATAGCAGAGGACTAACACAGCATCCCTGCCGGACGCCTCGCTCTAAATTAAACCATTTGGAGATCCAACCTCCGTTCTTAACTGAGCTCTGCGTGTTTGTTAGTATCGCTTTAATATAATGTATGAATTTTGGCCCAAAATTGAATCTGTCCAGAGCTAATAATATTGTTTCCTTATTCACTGAGTCGAAGGCTTTTTTGTAGTCCAGTGATACAACCAAACCTCCTAGATCCTCTTTATTTGCATAATTTATGACGTCATCTATGAATCTGATATGTGATGTAATTGTCCTCCCTTTAATAAATCCAGTTTGGTTCTCATGAACAATACTTTTTATTACTTTTTGTAACCTCAAAGCCAAAATTTTTGTGAAGATTTTGTAGTCAACGTTTGTTAATGTTATGGGGCGCCAATTGGTAAGATCTTCTCGACTGCTGTTATTGCCTTTGTGTATCATAGTGATTATACCTCGTCTCTGACTAACAGATAATTCCCCCTGCTCTATCGATTCTTTATAGCTATCATGTAGGGGTTTCTTTAAAAGGCGCCAAAAGACTTTATAAAAGTTAGAAGTAATTCCATCCGTCCCTGGGGCCGAATCATTATGAAGCAACTTTACTGCCTTTCCCATTTCCTCTAAGCTAATGTCTGAATCGCACCATTTCTTGTCTTCCTGTTAATTTGTCATGAGCTATACCGTCTAAAAAATGATCAAGTTTTTCTCCCACCGCTATTACTGATGCTTCTTTAGTGTAAAGTTGTTCATAAAATTTTTGTGCTTCCCCAAGAATCTTTAGTGGGTCCCTTATTATTTCACCGTCCCCATTTTTAACTTGTTTTATTACATTGCATGTTCCCCTGGCCTTTTCCAAATTTAAAAAGAACTTGGTGTTTTTCTCTCCCTCCTCGATCCATTTGCTTCTAGATCTAATTATTGCTCCCTTTGTTTGTGCTAATAATTTAATTTCCAATTGCTTTTTAGTGTTTTCATACTTCTCCTGCAGTATTTTATCACCCGGGAACTGCGCCATACGCTTTGAGATATCATTTACCTCTGCTTCCAGTTTATGTCTACTGTGTTTTTTCATGTGACTACTCTTACTGTATTGCATACATTCTGAACGTATGGCTGCTTTCAACAGTTCCCATTTTGTTCGATGATCTAGATCATTCTTTTCCTCGTCTGCAATAAAATTTGATATAAATAGATTCATATGGTTTACAAAATGAACATTATTGATGTATGACGCGTTGAACTGCCACCTGGAGGGGCCTCTCGGGAAACTATGTTCTAAAATTTCTATGGTAACTGCACGGTGATCAGTGGACGCGACATGTTTAATTTCAACATTTGTGGTGCATGACAATAGTTCTTTAAAGCAAAAAATATAATCTAGTCTCCTTGCCACAAACGGTTCTTTCCTAGACCATGTGAATTCTTTTGTTTCTTTATTAAATTCTCTCCTACAGTCACATAAATCCCACGTTTTCACAAAATTAGAGAATAATTCTATTTCTTTCTTTCCGTGTGGTGCGCCCGAAATTATATCAAGATCGTTGTTTAAAATCATATTGAAGTCCCCACATACTATTAAACTGCTCTGGTTTATCTCACTGATAATATCATTTAGTTGCTCTAAGAAACCTTCGCGTTCCTGCGGCTTTGCCGGGCCGTAACAGTTCAATACAGTATAAAGTTTATTTTTCCTTTCAAACTCAATTCCCATGCAACGTGTATCAAAAGGCAGAAAATTTAATTTATCAATATGAAACGTTCTATTTACTAAGATGATCTGTCCTTTACTCTTATTGGTGTTTGGGCAGAAAAAGAATTCACCAGTCCATTCTCTCATCCATTCATTCGCTTTCGCTTCCGTTATATATGTTTCTTGTAAGCAAACAATATCATACTGAAGAAATGTCTTGAATAGTAATCTGCGTTTTAATTGTCTATGAAGGCCCCGACAATTAAGGGAGACAATCTTCATTGACAATGTTAGAGATAGAGAGAGAGAGAGAGCGAGCGAGAGAGAGAGAGAGAGAGAGGGGGAGAAAAAAACAAAAAAACAACACCTACACACTTGATGTAAGATCGGGGAGAGGGGTAAATCCGAAAGGGAAAGTCCGTAAATACAAGCCAAGTCCGTGAGCCGAGAGACACCGCAAAGTCGAGTTGATTACGTCTCACTTGCCTGGTCAAACCAGTCGATTTTTTTGTTTCGCAGGGTTTCACTAGTCTGATCTTCCTCGGCCCCAACCCTTCCCCTCCCGGTCTCCCGATCACACTCTCCACTACTCTCTACATCGTTGCGCATTTTTTCGGCCTTTTTCCTCTTCTCACTTGCTCTCTCCGAGCTCGAGGTACGTTGTCGCTTAGCGTGACCTTCCGCCGAACGCGGTCTTCTCACTCCTCCCCTGAAGAGGTCGAGCGTGCTCTGTTTTTTCGTGAGCATGCTTCTCGCTCTTTCAATTGCCTTGTCATGAGATGACACGCTTGTCTTCTCACTGTCAGGCTCGACCTCTGTGTTGTTTTGTTTTGATATGTTTTCTTCCCCTGGGTTGTCTTTCTGCGTTCTCTCCATCTCCCCTTCCACCCGTGTCGTACCTATTACTTTTGCCTTCACCACCTCTCGCTCCTGCTCTCTATAATATAAAAAAGCTAGGAACTGACTTCCCACTTTAGCTGTTTTAGGAAGAGAGGATGCTGGCAGGTCTATGTACACAAATCTCCTACCGGTCCTAAATCTTGTCAGTCCCCCCTGCTCGTCCCTATAATTTTCGTCCTTCATTTCTGATCTGGCCGACACCCCCAACTTTTTCAACATGCATTCGATTTCGCTATTGGAAACCGATATGGGCACATTTCCAATGATCAATTTCGTTGTGGGCCGCTCTCCTCCACCTGGCACGACGAATGGATTTTTGTCAAGAACCGTGACACTCTGCCCCCTTAACTCTATCCCTTCTATCACCAGAGCCCTTCTTGCCTTCAAGGAAAGAGGGTAGATTCTCCAGAGCCCAGAGATCTTCTGGGCACCGTGAATCATCCCCTCTCCCGTAATGTGCTCACAGGCTTTACAAATTTCGAGGCCTCCGATCGGTTTAATGACGTCCGGGACGATTGCCTTGTCAAGGACAAAGCAAGCCGGCACAGCCGCCCTTGCATTAGTTGCAGACGCCATTTTTCCTAGCTGAAGGTTACACGCGAACGGGTTTAATAATTAAACAAGAATGAATGAGAATGGTTATGACTTACCTTTAGATCCACGCTACCTTACCACTTATTAATACGTTCCACACAGTAGGAATGTAGCACCTCCACGCACATACAATTACTAAATTAACCACTATAGAAGCGGAGACAGAATTCGGCGCGACCGACCTCGGTTCGCCATTCACCGGAAGTTCAGCAATCTCCTACTTATTACATGTACCTTACGATCTGCCGCGGCGTGGATTTGTGGGAGAAGATAGATAGATAGATAGATAGATAGACAGGTAGATAGATAGATAGATAGATAGATAGATAGATAGATAGATAGATAGATAGATAGATAGATAGATAGATAGATAGATAGGCTGTCAGATACACAGACAGATAGATATATAGATATATAGATAGATAGATAGATAGATAGACCGATAGATAGACAGATAGATAGATAGATAGATAGATAGATAGATAGATAGATAGATAGATAGATAGATAGATAGATAGATAGCCCTTTCTCACTGATATCAGTTGTTTGCCCAAGGCAAAGCTCCAGGAAAGCCACATGTGAGAGTAGTTATTATATTGCTGTTCCCAAACTGTCCCTTTTAGCATCGTTTCTTTCTTCGCGGTATGTCTCTAAAGTGCCAGTGTCCACATTACTTTCCGTGTGGGTACCGCCCGAGAGGACTTCCTGCCTCGGACCCTCCTCCTCAGGCATATACATGTCTGCAAATGAATCATAACAAAGTAACTAGCCCGCATACACAAGAATATCTTCCAAATCTCTTAAAGCCCGGACACAGTGGATTCGGTTCGTTTCACTTTTTGTTCGCTTTCTGTAATTCTACCGAATGATGTCAATCTCGTTTTGCCCAAAAATCCGATAAGTTGATGTTACTAAAAACCTTCAATGCGCTTTAGAGAGCGCAGGGTGCTTCCACTTTCGTCTGGTTTCGCTTTTCATCCAGAATGGCGCCTTTCGTCCAAACTGTCGAAAGCGAAACGAAACAGAAGCCCCTGGGTCTGGGCTCTAACCAACGCACACAAGCATGAATATTCTGAAGACGATCATCAATAGGAAGTGTACAAAATTTGAACATTATACATGGTTGTTAATTGAGGAGTAAAGAAAGGTGTGCTGCAACGTTGGTTATTGTAAAAAAAATAAAAATCCAGCATTAAATGTTTATCAAGCGGCGCCCTTCAAAAGGGAAAAATCTGTCTATCTTTCTATCAATCAATCAATCAATCACTCAATCAGTCTGTCTGTCTGTCGGTCTGCCTGCCTGTCTTTCTGTCCATCTATCAAGTGACACAAGCTGGATCGGATTCAGTGATCAAGACCATTCACTTGCATGTTCAGGCGAGCAGTATTCCATTGCTTTCATAATATTTACCGAAATCAGGCGCTGTGAATTTGGACATGAACGTCAGACCACACAAAATGAAGAACAGGGCAACGAGAAAAGCCAACGGCAAGATCAGGGCAAGGTTAATTTGCAGTGTACCTAAGTAAGACCAAAAAAAATAAAAAAATAAAATTAACTGATTAGTTTCTTCAAGCCCCTCTCAACGGTTCGGGAGTAACCAATTGTATGGACACAATGGCTTTGGTTTGGTTTCGCTTTTAACCGAAAGGCGGTAGTCTCGATGAAAAATGAAAACAAGACGAAAGTGGAAGCACTATGTGCTCTAGCAGGCGCTGTGAATTTTTTTGACATCTTCTTGGCTTATCGATAAGACGAGACTGACATCATTCGATGTTCATTTTGTTGGTTTTCGGAACTGGAGGTAATGATTAACAGGGACAAACGGGGGCATTCGTATTGCGGCGTTAGAGGTGAAATTCTTGGATCGCCGCAAGACGAGCTAATGCGAAAGCATTTGTCAAGAATGTTTTCATTAATCAAGAACGAAAGTCAGAGGCGCGAAGACGATCAGATACCGTCGTAGTTCTGACCATAAACAATGCCGACTAGCGATCCGCAGGCGCTGCTCCGAGGGTCCTGCTGTTGCAGTGTTTCCGGGAAACCGACTGAGCTCGAATACTGGTCCTGTCTCGGTGGGTCCCTCGTACAAGGTGTATGCGAACGAGTGGTACTAGCAGATGATCACCGTTTCGCCTATGACCATTCCGCAGCCTCCGGGCTCCGGATAAGCCCGATCCCAGGTCTGGAGAGACCCGGGGAGAATTTCTTCTCGACCGCCACGTGGTAGCAGCGGGGTAGCCCAAGCTGGGGGCTAGCTAACGGGGACGGGCTGACGGCTGACCTTCCCGAAGCCGTTAAACACTGGGAGCTTTCCGTTGCTGTAGGCAGATGGGGGCAAATTGCCTAGCAGAACGCAGTGGTGGCAGTCCCCGATTGAGGGCCGGGGACTGACCAGATCGATCTTTCGAAAAGTCGTGCAGCAAGCACTACGTGACAACGACTAAACAAGACAATGACCGCACGCTGGCGGATGAGAAAGAGAGATTCTGATCACGACGTGATACGAATCAGTCGGTTCAGGCTGTCACCAGCCTCCTTTTGTCTGAAAGGGATCTAAGCAGCGACAAATTCCCACTTTACATGATGGTACAATATGGCAAAAAGAAACGTGGGGCTGAGAAACCCAGACATATTCTCCGTAGGGAGGATGGCAGTTACCAGGTCCCCCTGCGCAAGTATGCTACTGGTGACCTGTGTCTAAATGCGAGTGTGAATGAGTGTGCGAAAACCAAGAAGGGGACCCTAGCGGCGAGGGATCCCCCTGCGACACTTAACATGTTGCAGCTCAACGTCTGCGGCCTTCGCCCGAAGGTCTTGGAGCTTACTAAGCTCCTGAAGGCAAAACACATACATGTAGCTCTCATCCAGGAGACTCTACTGAATGGGAGAGGCGCGCACGTCACAGGGTATACCATGTACACCTGCTCGTGTACCAAATGCCGAGGCATTGCCACACTGGTTCGCAATGACATTACGGCGGTGAGGCAGAACGCCCCGACGAGTAACGGTGAAACTGATACCCTCACCCTTACAGTATGGAAGGACGGCGTGTCCTTTACCATCACGAATGTGTATAATCCCCCTAAGGTCCCCTGCGACCTAGGGCTGACAGAGGCTACCTTTAGAAAAACCATCATAGGAGGAGACTTCAACGCACGAAGCCCTGAAATGGGATATACCCCAGAATCCACGAACATCGCAGGAAGAAACGTCGAAGATCTCCTCCTAAGTTCGAACCTGGTCCGGATACAATCAAGCGCCTCCGCGCCTACTTGCTTGCATCGTGCAAACGGCGCGGAGAGTCGGCCAGACATTACGCTTCTATCTGCTGACCTCGTTACCAGACACAGCTACACAGTCCTCGAGGACGTAGGTAGCGACCACCTTCCTCTCCTCGTACAAATCCAGACCAAAACAGCTAAGAAGAAGGAGAAACGTTTAAACTGGAATTACAAGCGAGGTAGATGGGAAGAGTTCAGAGAAACTTTAGGTTTAACTCTGAACGAGGTGGACCCAAACCAGGGTTCTATTGACGAAGCCAACGCCGTACTGACTACGGCCGTGCTCGCAGCTGCTAAGCGGAGTATTCCGCGAGGACTGCAGCCCCTAAATCGCTTGCCCTGGTCAAAGGAACTTGAACAGGCGGTCCGACAGCGTAAGAGGGCGAGAAGAAAAGCAAAAACGAGCACGGCGGCAAGGATCGAGTACAATAGATTGACCGCCAAAGTCAAACTGCTGTCCAGAAACACCAAAAGGGCAAAGTGGTTAAACCTGTGCGAGTCTCTGAACGTGGACCCGAGTGGTGGCCGAGCGTGGACCGTCCTGAATCGCCTTAATCGGGGGCAAAGAGTGAAGAATGTCGCTCCGATACGGGCAAACGGGACGGTCGCGGTGACAGACCATAAGCGTGCAACCATGCTTAACCGACACTTTGCCAGTACAAACAAGAGTGGCAAAGCTACGAATACGGACAAGGGGCTCCGTAAGGTCAGGCGTCAGCTCGAAAAGTCGCAGGTAGACAGCGATTACGATGGCTTTAACAGTGAGTTTACCCTAGAGGAACTGGAGAGAGCACTTGGCAAGTGTAAAAATCGTAAAGCGCCAGGCCCGGACAAAATCTCCAACGAGATGCTGCTCCAGATGGGCCACACGGCAAAGAAATGGCTCCTAACCTTAATAAATAGAACGTGGCATGAAGGCAAACTCCCTATTGACTGGAAAAAGGCAGTGGTGTCAGCTATCCCGAAATCAGGCAAAGATGGTACCGAACCATCACATTATAGGCCAATATCCCTTACCTCTTGCATCTGCAAAGTAGGGGAGAGGATGGTTAACTACCGGCTGACCTGGTATCTAGAAGAGCGCGGTCTTCTAGACAGACACCAGGCGGGCTTCCGTAGTGGCAGGCAGACGATGGACCAGCTTATCCGATTGACCCAAGCGGTCAATAATGGTTTCCATAGGCGGCAGCATACTATCGCCGTATTCGTCGATCTCAAACAAGCGTACGATAAGGTGTGCAAAGGTGGGCTACTCCTTAAATTACTCAAGGCGGAGGTCAAAGGAAATATATATGCATGGGTAAAAGATTTCCTTCACAATCGAACAGTCCGCACCAGAGTGAACGGACAGACCTCAAGCCAACTCACCATGGAGAATGGCCTACCGCAAGGTTCAGCGTTAAGCTGCACGCTCTTTGCGGCTTACACCAGCGACCTCACCCAACACCTGAGATGCGAAAAAGCGATGTATGCCGACGATATGGTAATCTGGAGGACAGGAAAGCATGTCCAATGGTTACAGCGAGACCTTAACCGGGACCTCGCGACGCTTGCCTGCTACTGCCGATTGTGGAAGATGGAGATAAACGTCGATAAGACCGTTTATCAACTCTTCACCAACGGAAAACACGTCCAGAAAGCCACCATCAATCTTAAGATCAATGGCCAGACACTCAAAAGGGAAAGCGCACCACGATACCTGGGAGTTGAACTTGACAGCAGGCTCAACTTGCAGACGCACGTCAGCAAGCTCGAGACTGAGGCTAGGAGGCGATTGACACTGTTAAAAACGCTCGCCAGTACCAACTGGGGTGCCACTGGGAAGGTTCTCAGACAGCTATATCTAGCCTACGTCCGAGCAGGACTAGAATATAGCCTACCACTGCAACCAATGGCCAGCGACCGAACGCTGTCGGCACTGGACCGAGTTCAGAACAGCGCCTTGAGACTCATAACAGGCTGCCTCAAAACCACTCCTACGAATGCTCTCGAAATCATGACCAATGTGGAACCACTGGCAAACAGAAGGGAAGGAAGCGTACTACAGCAGTACGAGAGGTTAAAAAGGCTCGAGCCGGACTACCCGGCGAGGGAGGCGATCGAAACCGAACCGCCACCGAAAATACTCCAGAAGAAGTCGTTCCTGGGCGAGGCCAAACGGCTAACTGAGGAGTATGGGCTAGAACAAGACAGAATGCCCCTTCGGTTATGGACGAAAGAGCCACCTCACGCCTCCCTGAACCCCCCAGTGGTCAAAACCACGCTTCTAGACACAAACCTGACTAAGGAGGTCAATCCCACGATCCTGAAAACGGCAGCTGGCGAAACTATTGACTCGTACCCAGCACACATGATTAAGGCTTATACTGACGGTTCGGCAGTACAGGCGACTACGAATGCGGGGTACGGGGCAATAATCTACTACCCTGACGGCACCGACACCGATAAGATCTATGGGCCATGCGGGGCGAATGGCTCCAACTTCGACGCTGAGGCGACAGCGATTTGGAGAACACTGACTACGGTTTTCAACGGCTTTGAAAACGGAACAGTATCGCCAGAAGATATTGTTGTGTTCTCAGACTCAAGGGCCACACTGATGGCCGTCCAATCGCTCAACCATAAGCTCGAGGCACACGGCGCAGATAAAATCAGACATATCTGCCACCAGATCATAAGTGGATACGGTGTCGAGGTCCACCTCCAGTGGATCCCCGCGCACATAGGTATCCGGGGCAACGAGGTTGCTGATAGCCTAGCGAAACAGGGTACCAGAGGCGAACAGCCAAAGCACCCAACGTCTTACCCAGCAGCCCGAGCCAGAATCCGCGCTCACGGACGCAGGAAATGGCTATATCAATGGGCAAACTCGGAGAAAGGACGTAGGGTGTATCATAATCAAACCAAACCAGACATCAAAGACCCGATTTTGACACTAGAGCGCAAATACGCGACTATCATACAGCGTATGAGGACGGGACATGTCCAGTTGAACGCACATCTAAATCGCTTCAACCCACTCCGTGAGCCAGTATGCCGGCACTGCGGGTCCCCGCAGGAGACTGTCGAGCACATACTCGCGGAGTGCCAAGGACTGAAAGAACTAAGATCCCGCCACCTCCCAGATACCCCGACAGTCTCCAATTGCCTTTATGGGGACGTTAAACAATTAACGAAAACTGCCATGTTTGCCATTGCCGTCACGAGTGAAAACTCGATCGGCCAGGGATGAGCACTCGAGCGATCCGCAGGCGCTGCTCCGAGGGTCCTGCTGTTGCAGTGTTTCCGGGAAACCGAATACTGAGCTCGAATACTGGTCCTGTCTCGGTGGGTCCCTCGTACAAGGTGTATGCGAACGAGTGGTACTAGCAGATGATCACCGTTTCGCCTATGACCATTCCGCAGCCTCCGGGCTCCGGATAAGCCCGATCCCAGGTCTGGAGAGACCCGGGGAGAATTTCTTCTCGACCGCCACGTGGTAGCAGCGGGGTAGCCCAAGCTGGGGGCTAGCTAACGGGGACGGGCTGACGGCTGACCTTCCCGAAGCCGTTAAACACTGGGAGCTTTCCGTTGCTGTAGGCAGATGGGGGCAAATTGCCTAGCAGAACGCAGTGGTGGCAGTCCCCGATTGAGGGCCGGGGACTGACCAGATCGATCTTTCGAAAAGTCGTGCAGCAAGCACTACGTGACAACGACTAAACAAGACAATGACCGCACGCTGGCGGATGAGAAAGAGAGATTCTGATCACGACGTGATACGAATCAGTCGGTTCAGGCTGTCACCAGCCTCCTTTTTGTCTGAAAGGGGTCTAAGCAGCGACAAATTCCCACTTTACATGATGGTACAATATGGCAAAAAGAAACGTGGGGCTGAGAAACCCAAACATATTCTCCGTAGGGAGGATGGCAGTTACCAGGTCCCCCTGCGCAAGTATGCTACTGGTGACCTGTGTCTAAATGCGAGTGTGAATGAGTGTGCGAAAACCAAGAAGGGGACCCTAGCGGCGAGGGATCCCCCTGCGACACTTAACATGTTGCAGCTCAACGTCTGCGGCCTTCGCCCGAAGGTCTTGGAGCTTACTAAGCTCCTGAAGGCAAAACACATACATGTAGCTCTCATCCAGGAGACTCTACTGAATGGGAGAGGCGCGCACGTCACAGGGTATACCATGTACACCTGCTCGTGTACCAAATGCCGAGGCATTGCCACACTGGTTCGCAATGACATTACGGCGGTGAGGCAGAACGCCCCGACGAGTAACGGTGAAACTGATACCCTCACCCTTACAGTATGGAAGGACGGCGTGTCCTTTACCATCACGAATGTGTATAATCCCCCTAAGGTCCCCTGCGACCTAGGGCTGACAGAGGCTACCTTTAGAAAAACCATCATAGGAGGAGACTTCAACGCACGAAGCCCTGAAATGGGATACACCCCAGAATCCACGAACATCGCAGGAAGAAACGTCGAAGATCTCCTCCTAAGTTCGAACCTGGTCCGGATACAATCAAGCGCCTCCGCGCCTACTTGCTTGCATCGTGCAAACGGCGCGGAGAGTCGGCCAGACATTACGCTTCTATCTGCTGACCTCGTTACCAGACACAGCTACACAGTCCTCGAGGACGTAGGTAGCGACCACCTTCCTCTCCTCGTACAAATCCAGACCAAAACAGCTAAGAAGAAGGAGAAACGTTTAAACTGGAATTACAAGCGAGGTAGATGGGAAGAGTTCAGAGAGACTTTAGGTTTAACTCTGAACGAGGTGGACCCAAACCAGGGTTCTATTGACGAAGCCAACGCCGTACTGACTACGGCCGTGCTCGCAGCTGCTAAGCGGAGTATTCCGCGAGGACTGCAGCCCCTAAATCGCTTGCCCTGGTCAAAGGAACTTGAACAGGCGGTCCGACAGCGTAAGAGGGCGAGAAGAAAAGCAAAAACGAGCACGGCGGCCAGGATCGAGTAGAATAGATTGACCGCTAAAGTCAAACTACTGTCTAGAAACACCAAAAGGGCAAAGTGGTTAAACCTGTGCGAGTCTCTGAACGTGGACCCGAGTGGTGGCCGAGCGTGGACCGTCCTGAATCGCCTTAATCGGGGGCAAAGAGTGAAGAATGTCGCTCCGATACGGGCAAACGGGACGGTCGCGGTGACAGACCATAAGCGTGCAATCATGCTTAACCGACACTTTGCCAGTACAAATAAGAGTGGCAAAGCTACGAATACGGACAAGGGGCTCCGTAAGGTCAGGCGTCAGCTCGAAAAGTCGCAGGTAGACAGCGATTACGATGGCTTTAACAGTGAGTTTACCCTAGAGGAACTGGAGAGAGCACTTGGCAAGTGTAAAAATCGTAAAGCGCCAGGCCCGGACAAAATCTCCAACGAGATGTTGCTCCAGATGGGCCACACGGCAAAGAAATGGCTCCTAGCCTTAATAAATAGAACGTGGCATGAAGGAAAACTCCCTATTGACTGGAAAAAGGCAGTGGTGTCAGCTATCCCGAAATCAGGCAAAGATGGTACCGAACCATCACATTATAGGCCAATATCCCTTACCTCTTGCATCTGCAAAGTAGGGGAGAGGATGGTTAACTACCGGCTGACCTGGTATCTAGAAGAGAGCGGTCTTCTAGACAGACACCAGGCGGGCTTCCGTAGTGGCAGGCAGACGATGGACCAGCTTATCCGATTGACCCAAGCGGTCAATAATGGTTTCCATAGGCGGGAGCATACTATCGCCGTATTCGTCGATCTCAAACAAGCGTACGATAAGGTGTGTAAAGGTGGGCTACTCCTTAAATTACTCAAGGCGGAGGTCAAAGGAAACTTATATGCATGGGTTAAAGATTTCCTTCACAATCGAACAGTCCGCACCAGAGTAAACGGACAGACCTCAAGCCAACTCACCATGGAGAATGGCCTACCGCAAGGTTCAGCGTTAAGCTGCATGCTCTTTGCGGCTTACACCAGCAACCTTACCCAACACCTGAGATGCGAAAAAGCGATGTATGCCGACGATATGGTAATCTGGAGGACAGGAAAGCATGTCCAATGGTTACAGCGAGACCTTAACCGGGACCTCGCGACGCTTGCCTGCTACTGCCGATTGTGGAAGATGGAGATAAACGTCGATAAGACCGTTTATCAACTCTTCACCAACGGAAAACACGCCCAGAAAGCCACCATCAATCTTAAGATCAATGGCCAGACACTCAAAAGGGAAAGCGCACCACGATACCTGGGAGTTGAACTTGACAGCAGGCTCAACTTGTAGGCGCACGTCAGCAAGCTCGAGACTGAGGCTAGGAGGCGATTAACACTGTTAAAAATGCTCGCCAGTACCAACTGGGGTGCCACTGGGAAGGTTCTCAGACAGCTATACCTAGCCTACGTCCGAGCAGGACTAGAATATAGCCTACCACTGCAACCAATGGCCAGCGACCGAACGCTGTCGGCACTGGACCGAGTTCAGAACAGCGCCTTGAGCCTCATAACAGGCTGCCTCAAAACCACTCCTACGAATGCTCTCGAAATCATGACCAATGTGGAACCAATGGCAACCAGAAGGGAAAGAAGCGTACTACAGCAGTACGAGAGGTTAAAAAGGCTCGAGCCGGACTACCCGGCGCGGGAGGCGATCGAAACCGACCCGCCACCGAAAATACTCCAGAAGAAGTCGTTCCTGGGCGAGGCCAAACAGCTAACTGAGGAGTATGGGCTAGAACAAGACAGAATGCCCCTTCGGTTATGGACGAAAGAGCCACCTCAAGCCCCCCTGAAACCCCCAGTGGTCAAAACCACGTTACTAGACACAAACATGACTAAGGAGGTCAATCCCACGATTCTGAAAACGGCCGCTGGCGAAACTATTGACTCGTACCCAGCACAGATGATTAAGGCTTATACTGACGGCTCGGCAGTACAGGCGACTACGAATGCGGGGTACGGAGCAATAATCTACTACTCTGACGGCACCGACACCGAAAAGATATATGGGCCTTGCGGGGCGAACGGCTCCAACTTCGACGCTGAGGCGACAGCGATTTGGAGAACACTGACTACGGTTTTCAACGGCTTTGAAAACGGAACAGTATCGCCAGAAGATATTGTTGTGTTCTCAGACTGAAGGGCCACACTGATGGCCGTCCAAACGCTCAACCACAAGCTCGAGGCACATGGCGCCGATAAAATCAGACATATCTGCCAACAGATCATAAGTGGATACGGTGTCGAGGTCCACCTCCAGTGGATCCCCGCGCACATAGGAATCCGGGGCAACGAGGTTGCAGATAGCCTAGCAAAACAGGGGACCAGAGGCGAACAGCCAAAGCACCCAACGTCTTACCCAGCAGCCCGAGCCAGAATCCGCGCTCACGGACGCAGGAAATGGTTAGATCAATGGGCAAACTCGGATAAAGGACGTAGGGTGTACCATAACCAAACCAAACCAGACATCAAAGACCCGATATTGACACTAGAGCGTAAATACGCGACAATTATACAGCGGATGAGGACGGGACATGTCCAGTTGAACGCACATCTAAATCGTTTCAACCCACTCCGTGAGCCAGTATGCCGGCACTGCGGGTCCCCGCAGGAGACAGTCGAGCACATCCTGGCGGAGTGCCAAGAACTAAAACACCTCAGATCCCGCTACCTCCCAGATACCCCGACAGTCTCTAACTGCCTTTATGGGGCCGTAAAACAACTAAAGAATACTGCCATATTCGCCATCGCCGTCACGAGTGAAAACTCGATCGGCCAGGGATGAGCACTCGACATCATTCGAGAAAACTACCGAAAGCGAGCCGAACACGAAACGCACTCGAACACCGTTGAGTCTGGGCTATTGGTTAAATTGAAATGATAATAATCTCCCCACGAGATTTTCCTTTATTTATCTGTCAATCCCATCACTGTCATAAGGCGATATTATTATGCTCCGTCATGGGATTTGAAATGGAAGTGGTGGCCTTATAAATTTTGATATTTGAACTTGGACTGAGCTGCAACCTCAATAATGCATACCTTTCTAGAAGGCTGATTTCAAATTAAAAAGCTGATTTTCTGGGAAAATAGTCTTGGTAAGTTAAACTGTTTAGGTGGCTACAGGCAGTAATAGGATTAATCTATGAAATGCCGTGTTTCGTATGTTCTGTGCTGCCCCAAAGCCTCACGGAGACTGGCAATCTTTGATTTGTTGAGTGGAAATTATGAGGGTTTTGGCAAGTATACAACTGGAAGTGAAGCAGTTAAATGCATGGGGGGGGGGGGGGGAGGGTGGGGGGCGGTATACAGCAGACCAGACACAAAGAAACGGGGTGAAGCGGCGGAAAAAGTGTGAACTTTGTCGGTTGCAACTTCAGCAAAATTGGATTTTCTTTATAATCATATAATATAATTGTAAAAAGAAAAACGTTCTTAGTTTATGGACATATTTCAATGAAACTGCACGAAACTTCTCAGTCCATACCGACACAAATAAAAATATTTATAGACAGAGAAGCTGAGAGAGATATTTAGAGAGAAGTTATGAGTGGGACTGAGATAGAGATAGAGAGAGCATGAGAAGAGAGAAAGAGAGAGAGAGAGGGCAGAGAGAAAGAAAGAGAGAACGAGAGAAAGAGAGAGAGACAGACAGACACACCCGCAGACAGACAGACAGAAAAAGTAGGTATGTTGAAACAGAGGGAAATAGAAGAGGCAAAAAAATGAAACAGACAGAGAGAGAGAGAGAGAGAGAGAGAGAGAGAGAGAGAGAGAGAGAGAGAGAGAGAGAGAGAGAGAGAGAGAGAGAGAGAGAGAGAGAGAGAGAGAGAGAACTGATGATCAGCATGTTTTGAGATATCATCATACCGAGATTTGATCAAGATTATATATCAGATACATACGCTGGCGGTGAGGTGAGGGTGTTGTCACATTTATATCAATGGTTGTTGCTGGAGAAGAGATCAGAAACGTTGACAGTTTGACAAGAAACAGAGTAGGAGTCCTTGACAGAGAAGAGACACAAAACATTGACAGACACACAACAAAAAAATATACATGTAATAAGAGTTGTTGCTAGAGAAGAGACCAGATACCTTGACAGAGACGAAACACGGTGAGCACGAGCAACTCGAGATAAAGTTAACCTGGAACTGCAAAATTAGAATGGGAGAGTCCAGAAAACTGAGCCGAACAACAACAGCAACAACAACAACAAAAGACAGGTGTCTAGACAGACAGATAGAAGTCTAGATAGATAGATAGATATAGAGAGAGATAGATAGATGTCTAGATAGATAGATTATAGATAGATAGATAGATAGATAGATTGATAGATAGATAGATAGATAGATGTCTAGATAGATAGATAGATAGATGTCTAGATAGATAGATGTCTAGATAGATAGAGAGATAGATAGATAGACAGATGGATGGGTGGATGGATGGATAGATGGATGGATGGATAGATAGATAGATAGATAGACAGACAGACAGATATAGATAGATAGATAGATAGATCGATAGAGTGATAGATAGATAGATAGATAGATAGATAGATAGATAGATAGATAGATAGATAGATCTCTCGCACACACCTCTGTCTCTATTATGAAACACTCACTCACTTGGTAATATCGTCATTTGGTGAGCCAAATTAACTTTTATATCCCGACGTATCGTACTCGTCTTTCCAAATACTTTATTGCTGATGATGCAACTGTAGAATGTCAAATGATCGTACATGACAATATCAGGTACACATACCTTGCATACGTTTGCTTTTGGAGACAGCACGTCGCCACGGTAAAAGTCATAATGTACTAGGACGATGCAAGACGACAGAAGGGTTTAAAAGAATGGCACCACAGATGTTTCTACGAACTGCCCGTTTCAAAAATGGAGAAGATATGAACGAAATAAAGACTTATGTGGCTTTTTGGCTCCTTCACTGTGTAACTAGGAAGAGGTACATGCCAAGCAGCGTGCCAGTAAAAGAAATATTTCAGTCCAAAAGTAAATAGTAGATCTCCCAGGAAGCAACCCTACGGAAATCAGAGGGGTAGGATTGATGTCAAGTGACATCACCCGACATTGACATGAATTAAGGAAACCACTTTTAAGATAATTGTGCTAACTCTATGGAAATCCTATACAAATCTACGCGGCATTGACGCAGTGTTGCTGGCTGGGAGATCACGTCATTCTTCTGTATGGCTTTTATTCCCTGGATTTTGATCAATACATTATCATCAACGCCAGTTAACCATGGCAGCTGTAAACAATTTGAAACTCAAACAAGTGCAAGGACATGAGAAAACAACAGGAGAAGTGAAAATTGGCCACTTTTAAGCTCTTTCAGACTAAAAAAAAACAAACTACGTATGAAACTGCTTTATTACACATGTGTATGTAGTACTAAATTTCTGTCATCGCACTTTTTCTTCTTTGTGACATTTGCCCATATGGTATAAAAGTATTTATTGCACTGACAATAAAAAGAGTGAAACTTACAAGATCGTAATTTGATTTGGTCTATATCCTCTGTGTGCATTATTCAATGATAATAAATCAATCAATGAAAAAGAGAAAGAAACAAATAAATAAGTATGTAATTATGTAAACAAATAAAATATATAAACAAATAAATAGATAGAAAAGTACGTAAGCAAGTAAATGAGTAAAATAAGGTCCATAAAATAAATGCTGTAAATGTAAGTAAATAAATTTAAAAAATACACAGCTGTCTGAAGGACAATAATGGGTATGGGGTTCACGTACTATCGCCATCTCGTCAGCATAGACTCAAAGGTAATGCGGGTGGCAAAGCTGAGAACCAATAAAGTTAAACAATTTGCACATATGACCAATATAAGAGTTTCTATTGGTGGTTTATTACAGAATACTGATGTCGATAGTCCACAACTGTCATTAAAATTTCGTGTCATTTTGCCAAAAACAACGGTGGAGCTTTTTTTTCACTTTCACGTTTTGAAAGTTTCACCGTCGATATTGCTCATTACAACCATTTTGCACATAGGGGAAGGGAACCTGAGGGATTATAATCAACCAAAGAACCAAAAAACACTTGTTCGACCGAGATCATCCTCAGGCTATGAAAACATCATCCTCCCCCGCTCAGACTTTTGTGTGTGAGAAAATGGGTCACATGTTCTCAACGTTAAGCGAGTATCAACCGACCTGGTTGGAAGGTGGCGTCACGACACCCGAGTTTCTCCAGTCACATAAAACGAATGGACGACAGCAGGATCCCCAAGCAGTTGCTTTTTTGGTGAAATGGCCCAAGGCGTCAGACAGCGTGGAAGACTAAAGCTAAGATTCAAGGACAAGTGCAAGAACTACATGGTAAAATGTAACATCAACCCTGGAATTTGGGATGAACTAGCAGAGGATCCTTCAGCTTGGAAGACCACAGTGAGAGCTGGAGTCCAACACTTCAGAACAACATCATCTCAGACAAAATTGGAAAGCGCGAAGTAAGAAAGGAGAAACCCCCACAATCTCGCGGCACCTCTCTTACCTACCAGTACTATATAGTAATAGGAGCTGCTTATCCAACATCGGTAGGCTAAGCCATGAGAGAAGCTGCGGGAGAAAGGAGTGAATTTAGCTGCTGTCAAGACGAAAAGAGCAAAGTATGTATTTATATAGAGGAATCCCTTCTGCCAAATCGCACAACTAGGTCACGGCGGTAGTAAGAATTGGAAGGGCTCATCTTAATCAAAGACAGTGTGCTTGTCTGTTTACTGGGGGTTTGTTCATATTTTTGGGTTGATTGAAACTAATTAGTGCCGTTTGAAAGCTCTTACTCCCCTTGGAAATGTACAAACAGGTATTGTTAATTGTTCACCGCCGCGACTTACATTCCGCTCCATGCTAACAATGGTTCCACGGAGTCTCTCGTGTCTCGCTGTGCAAATCGACCACTAGTGATTTCTCTCAGATACAGATACATTCTCTGATTTCTCCAAGAACCAGTTAATCGGCTGGTACGTGAAGTTTCATTGGAAGCCAATGACGTGACGCCACTGTCCAACTGATTGGCTGATCAAAATCGGCTAGCGCGGGCCAAGGTTTACTGACGAATTATTTATGTAACAAAACGCTGTTTCATAATTTTTTTTTCTGGTTAATGTGATCCAGCTTGTCAAAAGATAATTAAATCGGTCTATGGGACTGAATGGGGAAAATAACCTTTTATTGGCTAAAATTAAGTTCGGTCAAAACTGAGTTCTGGTTATTACATTACTATGATTCCTTAGTGTCTCTTTCTCTGTGTGTACAAAATGGACTTCACGAAAAAAAAAAAAAAAGCCTGAATGAGCTGTATGACTCCAACTGGCATATCCGACTTAACCACGGATTTGTTCAGTCTGAGTCTGAGTTTGGGTTTAATGGCTGGTCGACACAATAGCGGCCACTTTGCACCTTTCACGGTTTATGATTGTCTTACTTTGGGCTAGCGTTCAGCTCTCAGATTCCAATAAATAAAATCAGATAAAAGTAAAGTTGAAAGTCGGACGGGAAATGGCTCATACTGTAAAGTATGTATGTAAGAAGTTTATAAATACAATAAAAATCTGTTTAATCAATTTGTAGATTTCGGCCCCCTGCAGTAAACGACAAAGTGTGCTTCGGGCCCACGTTAGACAATAAAAGATCGTTTATGGATCATATAGAAACTGTGCCCAAAGAAAAGAGAATGGTTTAACTCCACTTTTGGTAAAATTCAGTTCGGAAAAAAAAAGTAAATTACTATTTTCATTTAAATAGTAGGCTGAGTCAAAAGGCAGGAAATATTGTTTTATTTCGACTCAGGGAAACTAGATCTCTACTCCGTTGAAATAATATTAGAAATATTGCACACGTTTAAAGGGTTATCTCCATTTCAGAAATTGAATTATGCCACTCTTTTATTAGTACTATAACAGGTCTCGTGTTCGCTCAGAAATCTGCGCCTTTTTCCCAAAAAAACCCTAACTTTGCAGCCAACTGACTTGATTGTATTGAAGGTTGGTGTGTGGACTACTGGACTTCATGGCCTTAATGAAATATTTTATACCCTTTGAAAGCTCATCTTATTTATTATTTTGCTTCTTTAGATGATGTAAAAAAAAATGCTTCAGGCTCTGAAGATAGAAATGCAATATTATTACAAACGTAAAGTCATCATTTCGGTTTTAAGAAAAAAAATGCTCACTTATGCTCACGGACAAAAAACTAAGCTTGAACGGCAAATGTTTTTTAGTTTAAAAAAACAACAAAAATTGACTTTCTCTGCTGCTAGTTTACAACATGGCATACTGAAGTGATGGGAACTTGTAATGATGCATTTACCGTAAAACTGAATGTTAAAGGCATTTTTCTGGTGCAATAGTTCAAAACGATTAAAGAAATTCGCCGTTTTGAAAGATTTACATTACTTGTGGATTCACAGATCAGACAATCTGAAGATTTTGGAAAATCTAAGACTGCATGCAAAAAATTACTGCGAAACAACGATCAGTTTTGGAGAAAATTGCGAGAGGCAGTCGACGCGAGATTCTATCTGAGCCGCATAAGTCTTGCAACAAATTTTAAACGACTGTACCTTTTGAAAGAATAAGGTTAATTCAAAAATTCAAAAGAATGAAATAAACAAAGATTGATCCAGTGAAATAAAAATCTTTCATTTTTCTAATGATTTAACGTCCAGTCTTGGGCAACGAAACAACAGAATTATAATGAGATTTCAGCCTGCTGGGTCAAGTGTTTTGACCGTCACTATCTTGCCCGATGCGCTCATTTACATCTGGTTCATTTATAGGATCAATATAACTTGAATTAAAGATGGGCAAGCTTTTGATTTCATACAGTTACCTCCAGCCATTCAAAAGTTACAGCCGTTAAAGAGGTTGCTGCAAGACTTATGCGGCCTAGTACATAATATGCACTATAATTAATTAGGATGTTGCATTCCAGCAAGCTAGTGGGAAAAGGACTTGATACCAACCTGTAAAATCCGTTGTACGTGTTGTCTATGTTTGGCAGATGTACCTGGCTACATTTCCCATCTCTGACAGTCTCACCTAATTCTATGGGGGCAAAATGCTTGTGATTTGTGGACAGCCAGTAGAACTGAGGAAGAGGGAAACCATCAGCACAGCAGGACAGCTTCACGAAATCGCCCACGATGTAGTTCTTTATGTTGGGTATCAGCGTTGTCGTGGCTTCTGTGATAGCATCTGGCATGGGTAATAGAACAATATTCGGGAAGTGGCAGATTAAGCCTAGGCATACACGAGTCTAAGGATCTGATATCCGAAGCGTGTCCAATTTCTTCCATTTTCAATTCCACTGGGAATTTATGGTGGCGGGAGAGGGAATGGGCTGTTTCGGGTTTTGCAAAACACAATTATTCTTTGGGAGGTGGGTGGAAGGGGCGGGCACATTTAACTTCACTTATCAGAACAACAGAAAGACAACTGAGCTTTCAAAAGACAGTTTATAATGGGCTTGTCGTGACTTACAGTGAACATGTATTGCGTCCGTCTCTATAGAATATTTTTTGGCAAGCGCACTGCCTGGTGGCCCAATAGAACAAACCAGTCGTAAATTGTGCAGATTTCTCATCATTGTTATCTGAATTGTAGTTTCCTTCATGCGTATGCATGGATCTTGCGTTGTGTTTGTAGGAGAGGGAACTGAAAATACACGGAAAGAAGCCAGTCGTACATTGTAAAGCCCCGTCATTCTCAAATAAATTGTAGTTTATTTCACATTCTTGCTTCGACCTTGTCCTGTGCTTCTTACCCCTTCGTGGCGGCTGATGTACGCAGTATGTCATAAATTCAGTGGCAGGATGCCGGCCTGTCGTAGGACGTAAGTCACAGAATTCGTTACAACCCAGGACGATGTGACGTTCAGGGTACGTCATGATAATTTTCATTACTTTGCTGTGACCTTGTAATGTATGCAAACATAGGGAAAAGGGAAGAAAACGTTGCAATCTATAGTGTCGAATATATGAATTAATAAAAACTCATCAGTTGGGAAGTTTATGGAATGATATTTTCCGGTTCTTCCCAGTTTCTTTCTCAATCTCTATGATAATGCTACCCAAGGACATATCACGGTACATTCATACATTTGCTTTTCAAATCAGTGTCTAGCCTGTCCATTTTCTTTCATAATGACATACAACAGTTGGGTAGTTCTTCAACATTTGTGAAAACTATGTACAAAATTGTAACGCCACCATAAAATCTGCGAAAACACTCCGTTCTATCTTGACCAAAAATGTCCGGCAAAACTTGAAAAAAACAACAACTTCCGTCTCGAACTGGGTTAATAAGAGGGACTATTCCTAACTGCATGATTATCCACTGGAAGCTGAAGAAGTTATTTAAACGCGTAGGGACACACTATAAGAATACTAATTACTATTGGTTCAACAGCTTTGGTTTTTTTAAACGATCACTGCTCTAGGTTTTCAACTGTGAGAATGCTAGAGACCACGCCTCTTTTACATACCCACGACCAGTGGTCATTGTAAGCTTAGGACGCCATTTTTGTTTGGGCTAAAAGTGGGCGGGGTACTTTCTTAGCACAGAAATTAAACACTCCTGGAACTTGCACCAATTCGGTGCCACTGGGCGATTTGTTTCGTGAATGCGACACCAGAAGGAGAAACGTTCGCGTTTTGCTCAAACGAGAATGGACAGCCGATGCATTCAAGTTTATCACTGTTACTAGATACTGACACGAACCATGGTGATTTGCTTCGCATTTAGCACCATTAGTCGGGGTGCCAACTTGCTCTATTTCTTCAAATAAGCGTTGAACCTGGCCCTGAAAATATACTCTTGTTTGTTGTATTTTCATGAAAGTGACACCCTGGGCCTAAGACTAAGCGACTGCGGGATATAATTGGCTAAAGGGTGGCATTAGGTATGTAGACGCCATTATGTCCCCAATTTTTTTTATAGATAATATAGCTCAATTTTAACGGGGGTGAGGTAAGAAAATATTCACTACTTTCTTGTTTTCTACCAAAAGTTTGATACTCTCCATACTTACTCTCAAATAAACAGACCAGGAATTGAAAGCTTCACACGTATTATTTGTTCATTATTATGCTGCATTATGCTATATATGCTTTTCAAAAACTTCTATTGGTACTTGCCTATGATAATATACAGTAAAGTTCAACCTTTGCCAGCTGGTATATTTTATACGATTTTTAAAAATATTGGACTCCCAATGTTTAGCGAAATAAGGGAAACAGTTTTGATTTTGTCCAATAAATTTCTCGTCATAAGCACAAATCAGTACGAATAGCTTTCATGCGGTAGAAAATTGGCTCCTTTTTAATTTGATGTATATTAAGTGTGGGAATCTCTTTGATATTTGGCTGGGTACCACTTAGTTATTATCGTTTTGGCTGAAAACAGCGCTAATCTGTAATGGCACGCATGGGGTGTTTTTGATAAATTTCTTAGCATTGCCACCCTTTACCTCATTATATCTGACACTTTCAGCAGCCCAAAGTAGTTCTCCTAACATTTATAGCAAAATCAGGAGTTATTTTATTTTTGTGCAAGGTTCCCGGCCATCTGACGGCTTGGCCTCCCGACTACATTCACTTTCTTTTCTTTCTTTGTCTTTAGATGGAGCAACTGCTCTAAACGTGATGCAATTCCAATAGATTACTTATTCCATTTTGATCGGACTCTGGCTGCTGATACGCCGCGTATGTGACTGCTGCATGGGTGGATTTTATTTACAAAAACCAAAACAGGCCTTGATTCCTCCAGGAACCAGAGCGCGCAGTCACACATGATGCTTAAATCTTTTAATGCTATCTGCCAAGTACGATATTACTGTACTCTTGTCATGGGATGGGCTTTTGAGCTGGAAGTGGTTACCTTATACATTTTGGTATAAAAGAAACCTCAACAAAATACAAGTCATTGTATAGCTTTCTAGGGGGCTGATTTCACTAGCTTTGGCAGTACAGCGTTGAAGAAGTTAACGATTTGATGGAGCTAACAAGGGAAATAATAATAATAATAATAATAATAATGGATGGCATTTATATAGCGCATATCCATTGCCATTAGAAATGCTCTATGTGCTTTACAGAAGCTCTCTCACTCGCTCTTTTTTTCTCTCACCCTCTCTCTCTCTCTACCTCTCTATCTCAGTGAGCTCAGAGCAGATTGTAACCGCAGCCTGTTAGGCGCAGTTCACATGTCACAACTTGTATTCTAAAGTATTATAATAATATTTTGAATATCTATTAATATTTATTTAATAATGATTTACAAATTTTTGTTGGTGATATGGTGGTGGTTGGGGGGGGGGGGGGGGCTAATTATAGCTAAATTTTAATCTATTAATTTTAATTTCAATTTTGCCCGGGCAGCGGCCTGTACGGCCTGCTCTTTACGATTTCCAACTGCCAAGGTTTCTTTAACGTGCACACAGGCTCTCCGAATTTTTTTGTCCTTATCCGAGAAGACTAGGTATTCGATCCTACCCCCCATTAGGATCAGGGACACGAAAATATGAGAAAAATCCCAATTTCCAACATGCCTGCACCGCCCGGGTTTTGAACCCGGGATCCTTGGCATGAGAGGCGAGCACCTTGCCTCTAGACCACCTTGTCTGAAATTGAGAAGACAACTAACTAAAAGTCACTCTGTTGATTTCCTTTTTGACAAAAATGATTTACCGTCTCTTTCTGTGATTTGGTCTGCCGTGCTGTCCACGTCTACGGTTTTCTCGCCCAGAGCCATTACCCACGTGAGTGCGTTGTTCTTGCCAGTGCCCACGTCGGCCAGGCACGAAAGAAATACCAGAGCCCCCTCTTTCACCCCAACTTTGAGCATGGCGTCCGGCGGCGTGCTGTGCGTGAATTTCAGCACCGATGGCTTCTCTGATGGACGCCGGAGGAAGTGATAATGTAGTAGTAGTATGAACTATTTGAGACCCGGCGCGCACTGGCCGATTTTGACTGGCCAACTTGTTGGATGGTGACATCACGACACTGATTTTGGACAGAGAGTATGCATGCATAGAGGGGTTTTACTATTGGTCAATTTGTACTGCGAGACACAGGAGGCTCCGCGAAACCACTCTTAGCATGGAGTGGAAAGTAGGTCGCTGCGGTAAACAATACCCATTATTTTGTGCATTTCCAAGGGGCGAAAAAGCCTACAAAAGGCTCTAAATAATTTCAATCAACCCAAAAATATGAATAAACTGCAGTAAACAGATGTGCACACTATCTTTGGTGAAGGCGGTCTCTTTCAATTCTTGTTTATCATAGCGGCCTATTTTCGCTATTTGTCGGAAATGAGATCTCTTTACAAATACATACTCTCTGGTTTGGATGAGACTTGTCGCCCCAGCCGGCTAGCTGGAGCTCACCACACTGAGTTTGGATGAGATCTCTCGCCCCAGTCGGCTAGCTGGAAATCACTACACTGGGTTTGGATGAGATCTCTCGAACTAGCTGGCTAACTGGAGCTCACTACACTGACTTTGGATGAGACCTCTCGCCCTAGCTGGCTAACTGGAGCTCACTACACTGACTTTGGATGAGACCTCTCGTCCCAGTCGGCTAGCTGGAAATCGCTACAGTGGGTTTGGATGAGATCTCTCGCCCTAGCTGGCTAACTGGAGCTCACTACACTGAGTTTGGATGAGACATCTCGCCCCAGCCGGCTAGCTGGAGCTCACTGCACTGAGTTTGGATGAGACCTCTCGTCCTAGTCGGCTAGCTGGAGCTCACTACACTGAATTTGGATGAGACCTCTCGTCCTAGCCGGCTATCTGGAGCTCACTACATTGAGTTTGGATGAGACCTCTCGTCCTAACCGGCTATCTGGTGCTCACTACACTGATTTTGGATGAGACCTCTCGTCCTAGCCGGCTATCTGGAGCTCGCTACATCGAGTTTGGATGAGACCTCTCGTCCTAGCCGGCTATCTGGAGCTCACTACACTGAATTTGGATGAGACCTCTCGTCCTAGCCGGCTATCTGGAGCTCGCTACACTGAGTTTGGATGAGACCTCTCGTCCTAGCCGGCCAACTGGAACTCACTACACTGAGTTTGGATGAGACCTCTCGTCCTAGTCGGCTAGCTGGAGCTCACTACACTGAATTTGGATGAGACCTCTCGTCCTGGCCGGCTATCTGGAGCTCGCTACACTGAGTTTAGATGATACCTCTCGTCCTAGCCGGTTATCTGGAGCTCACTGCAACTCAATGTCGTAACGTCAACATCCAACAAACTGGCCAATCAAAATCGGCTAGTACGCGAAGGGCCTCCGATGGTAGAGACCAGTGGCCGTATGCATAATCAATGCGTAAACTAAAGTAAATACGTTGACTGGTGTTAACGCAAGAAATGAATACAATTTCTCGTGTTAACACCAGTCAACGTATTTACTTTAGTTTACGCATTGATTATGCATACGGCCACAGGGCTGTTAAAATTTGTTTGTTTGAACATGGGGCACGCATGCAAATTTAAGTACACCCAGTAGCGGACCTACATTCTTGGGACTCTGCAGCTTGAACTGTTATGGGACCACTTCGCAACCAGCAACAATAGGGCAACACCCAAAATTCACTCATTAAAAAAAGTTTCATCAGGTTCCCCCCGGGATCACGAGCCCAGAGGCTTAAGATTCATTAGTTTCATAGTGGATCCGCCACTGAGCACACCGCAAGTCATTCAACATGTGCTGGTAAAATGTTAAAACCTTAATGAAGTGGCTCAGGATAACAATATGTTGCAGAGCTAGTTGTATACCTGGATTATAAGAAAAGAATCTACACAATATCTATTTCTAGAATTATTTGCTGTGATTTACAAGAGTCTCTCAAAGTACTGAAAGCAGAGAAAGCAATGTGGTACCCAGGGCTATTTTTGTTTGTTTGTTTGAAAGATAGATACCGTAGATAGATAGATAGATAGATAGATAGATAGATAAAAAGACAGATAAACAGAGATAGATAGATAAATATTAGATAGACAGACAGACAAACAGATAGATAGACATATAGATCGATAGATAGATAGATAGATAGATAAATAGATAGATAGACAGAGATAGAAAGATAGATAGATAAATATTAGATAGACAGACAGACAGACAGACAGACAGACAGATAGATAGATAGACAGAGATAGAAAGATAGATAGATAAATATTAAATAGACAGACAGACAGACAGATAGATAGATGGATAGATAGATAGATAGATAGATAGATAGATAATAATAATAATAATAATAATATATTGCATTTATATAGCGCCCAACCCCGTCGATGACAAGCTCTGGGCGCTTTAACAAACTCTTACACACACACACACACACGCATACACAAAAGAAATTCAAAAATATTTACTATTGTTGCTGCCGAAAAACACCTAGCCTAGTTTGTCTGAAAGAAATGGGTCTTCAGATGGCGTTTGAAAGAACCAATGTCATTAATTTCCCTGGTTGTCTTTGGAAGAGTGTTCCAGATGGTAGGGCCAAGAAATGAAAAGGACTTTTCTCCTACAGTGGACAGATTCATTTTAGGTACTTTCAATTTTGTAGTGTCAGATGATGATCTTAGTTGACGAGATGGAACATAGTAATCAGTTAAATCAACTAGGTACGATGGAGCAGTATTATTGACACATTTGTGACAAATGGATGACAATTTGTACATTATTCTTTTCTCGACTGGCAGCCAGTGCAAACTCTGCAGAAGTGGCAGTGCTGAATCTCTTTTCTTTTTCTTCAAAACAAGTCTCGCTGCATTGTTTTGAGCAATTTGGAGTTTTCTAATATTTTTTTGTGAAATTCCAGCCAAAAGGGAGTTGCAATAGTCAAGCTTTGAAAGTACAAAAGAATTTACTAAAACAGCCGCAGTTTCAGTTGAAATAAGATGTCTGATTTTACCAATTTTCCAGATTTCCATGTATAGAATACGAATGAGGTGACTAACCTGAGATGACATAGAAAGATTTGAATCAATGTAAACCCCTAGGTTTTTTACTTTTTTTGAAATTTCTATTGAATTAGTGCCAATTATCATCTCAGTTCTGTCCACTTCTTGCAGAACCCGCTCACGGCCTAATAAAATAACCTCAGTTTTATCCTCATTTAGTGCCAGTTTGTTTTGGTTCATCCAGCTTTTAATTTCTGTTATACAGTTTCCAGCCTGCTGCAGAAGGCTGTCAACATCGCATGGCAAGGCAGAACTGTAGAGCTGGGTATCATCAGCATAGAGATGATATTGTAAATTAAATTTCTTTATTTCATGTACAAGTGGAATAGTATAGATAGTAAACAAAATAGGACCAAGCACTGAGCCTTGTGGTACGCCATACTGAAGCGCATAAGAAAAAGATCTTATTTTGTTGGTTACAACAAATTGGTGGCGATTTGACAGGTAAGATTCGACCCATTTAAGGGCGACCCCTCTGATTCCAAACGATGTTTCTAGCCTTCTGAGCAGGATTTCGTGATCGATGGTGTCGAACGCTGCTGATAGATCCAACAAATTTAGCAGAGTAATATTTCCAGAATCTGCCTTTACTAATATGTCATTCATGATTCTTGCTGATTCTGTACCCAGATAGATAGATAGATAGATAGATAGATTGAAGAGTTATATGGAAGATCATACTTTCCCCAATGATCTCGAAGGTGTCACTGTTCACCAATACTGCGCTGTGTACCCAGAATACAGAACAGTTAAATAGGTACGATTCTGTACATTTCATATTTGTCATCCTGAATCTGATCTGCCCGACAGGTTCAGATATGTCGGTGTTGGTCGCTTAGGAAGAAAAGACGGTAACATATGCAGTGATGCACAGGATACCAATGTAAGTATGAATGGAACATTAAATTTCCACACCGACCGCGTTGCGGCCAAGATGAATGAATAAAAATGTGGCAAAAGGAAAAGGCTGTAAGTTGCAAAACCTCACGCAGGAAGTGATACAGAAGCAATACAACGGAACGGAAAGTAAATGGAAAGGAAAGACAAAACAACCTTTCAGTCAAAAAGACCTTCTTCAAGTTCGAGCAAAACAATGAAACAGCATGAAAAATAAAATGCACGAAAATACAAGTTCCAGTCTAGAAAACAGCTTGTCGTCCAGATGTGGTGACTGAATTTGTATTGCCTTTTGATCGAAAGCTAGTTTAATCTTTCCTTTTGGGGCCGTTCAAATATGATATCACGCCTGGAGGGGGGTGGGGGGGTCTGGCAAAAATGTGAGGAAGTGTGAGGAAGGGGTCTCATGGAAAAGTGATATCACACCTTTTAGCCTACTTCAGTGTATTAGAAATAGATTGAAAACTAAGATTTTTTAAACATTTCAAACTGACTTTCATTTGCTCTCGTGTAAGTATATCTAGAATCTAGGTTATTTGTGTAGTTGTTGTATGTCAATTTCCATTTGAATATCTACAGTACAGCTATTTCTTTTTCTTCTTTAATACAGTCCATGCTTCCCATTGCCTACAAGTCTAGATTAGATCTATATCTTTCCTTCCAGATTATCACAAATCTCTAGGCAATTAGAGAGTTCATATACTTATAGTTATATAGGCCTATAGACTATGGCAAAATCCTGTTGTATGTTGTGATTTCTTAGGAATTTGTTTTTAAAGATATAGATCTAGCAAAATGTCTAGGTAGTGGGTAGGCCCAAAAAAGTGTTGGCACTCTTAGTGTCACGAGTGGAGTGAGTGCAATTAAGGGGATTGCTACAGAGCGGGTGTAGAGTAAGAAGGGCTCACAGTAGACAGCAAGTTAAGCGTGCTGTTGTGAGTAGTGGGGGGGGGGGGTCTGAAGGAGGCGAAAGCGCTGTATAACTATCACTGCAAGTTAGAAGGCCCTACGGAGCGGACCTGTGAATAAGAGCCCATCGGGCGGACCTAAAGGGAGCAGTCGAGAAGACTAGTGAGAGAGTCTTTCCAGTAATGACTGGTATGTAGAACGTTGATTGATTATTATGATTGATGTATTATATTATATTCGTCTATTACCATGATGTGAATAAGTATATGTGAGGAATGTGGAAGTCCTTGATATTGGATATAGCAATGTGCGCCATGAGCGATAGATGAAAGTGAGTTCATGGAATTGTAGCGCGAGTGAGTAGTGTGTACTCCGATGGAGGTGTGTTACCGTAGTATGTGTGGTGAGTGAAAGGTGAACTAGGGTGTGTACGCTTCATGGATTGTAAGGAGAGGTGGAGTGAATAGAAATGGTAGGGTATTATACCAATGTAATGTTATTCTTGTAGGTGTCGGGGACGGGCCGAAGAGCCACCTCGATGAGCACAAGTGATAGGCCAGCATAGGGCCGGAGGCCATACATAGGCCAGAAGTGAGACTGTCAGTGCAGGACAGTAGAGGCACATAAAGTCGTGGCAGTCAGGCCACGGACAGGGACGTAGATATGAGAGTGAATGAGATACTATATTATTGCCATGATGATGGGCAAGTGAACTGATAAGTTGTATGGCAATAGGAAGGTGATGTTGAGAGGCTGCGGTGCCAGTGAATCATTAATGCACTATTAAGACCCTGAGGGGAGAGGCTGAGGCCGAAGTGCCTTTAGGAGTAACTACCGGATTGTGGATCCGAGGGGAGAGTGTGTGTGAGAATAAGGCCGTTGTACGGCAGTTCATTTCAATAATATAATGTATGTAATTGCGCTATTATATGTATAATTATGTTTAATAAATGTGTGAGTCTGATGGATTGTTCTGTTAAGTGTTAACTTGTTTGTTCGTGATTGTTGTCCTGTCATAACTTATTACATCTCCCAGTCTGGGATTTGTGACACTGGGGGCTCGTCCGTTGTGACACTGGGGGCTCGTCCTGTTTACCTGTGGTCATTTTGACATTGTGTATTCGTTATATTTAGTTATTTTTTCTGTTGTGCTAGGAATTCATGCTGTTGTCTTTGTTCGTGGGATGAATGGAATTTTCATGATATGATTTAGGTATATTTATGAATATGTAGTGATGCATGTATTTTGATGAATATGTATTAATGTGTACTTAAATTTCTGCAGAGTGTGTGTGCCAGCCTGTAGAGGTCAAGCAGCCAGAGCTCCGAGACAAGGGGAGAGGTTATAGTCAGAAAAGTTAAGTAAAAGTCAAAAATTTTGTAGCCTGGATTAAGGGCTGTCTTTTCTTCTGTCTTTTTCCGCTGTTTTTCTGTTTTTGTCGTAATTGATTGTACGGGCGGTGGCGCGGGTTTGCTGTGGTGAGCGTAGTTTGTCCTCTTCGGGAGGTGGGCTAATCTAGGAACTTCGTTCATCACAGTGAACAGTTCTGTAGGGACCTGTATTTTTGTTTAGATTGTGCCGTTCCATCTTCCTCCTTGTTTTAGGAAGACGTTTCTCTTGTCCTTCTTCTACCTATCTATAGATACGTTCTTTTTTTTCAGACTCTGTTCTTGTTCGTACCGTGTTGTGTAATCGGCGTAGTTAGGTTGCATTTTTTTCCATTATAGTTTTTTTTTGTAGAAGCTTTGTCCTAGTCTGGTTCGTTGTCCTTGACGTACTTGTGGTCTTTCTACTGAATTTCCTTATTCTTGTCTTTTCTACTCTTTTTTATTATTAATAGGGCAATACATTTTATGAATTTAGAATTAGTTGTGTTGTAAAGGTAAATTTCTGAATTGTATTTGAGACAACTGGGTATTGTTATATCTGGTGTGATCTCAGGTCTCTGGTCGTGTCGTTAGTGATCATACCGACAGGTTGGTCGTTCTCATAATAGATACCATAACCATAAATCTGTGAAATGGCGGATCTCCGTGAGCTCATGAAGTTGGGTACGGAACTTGGCCTTGAGGGAGAGGAGCTGCGCAGCTGGATTAAAGAACAGCAGGCGGAATTGCGCGATGAGCGTGCTAAGGATAGAGAGCGAGAGGAGCAGGAGAGGGAGTTAAAGTTAAAGGAGATAGAGGCGCAGGTAAAGATTGCGGAATTAGAAAGTAAAAAGAATACGCCAACGGAAACAGTTGAGCGGCAGGTACACAATAAAGGTGGCGTTAGGATTAAGCTCCCTACGTTCGACGACCGGAAGGACGACATAGACGCCTTCCTTTACAGGTTCGAACTGAACGCACAATTGCAATGGGGGGAAAATAAGGAATTATGGGCCACGTACCTGGCGTCTCTATTGCAGGGGCGAGCGTTAACCTACTTTAAAGAGCTACAGCGCGAAGACGTGCAAGATTACGATAAGCTGAAGGCTTTGCTGCTTCGCCGATTTGCGCGTACCGAGGAATATTTCCGGGAGCAGTTTAGGCGAGCACGTGCAGATACCAGGGAGGACTTTGCTGCCTTCGTCGCGAGACTAACGGAATATTTCGCGAACTGGGTAGACTTGGCGCATGTGGGCACGGATTTTGCTAAACTGAAAGACTTAATGATCCGTGACCAGCTGTACGCGTCGTGCCACAAAGATCTGGTGGCTTTCCTGAAAGAGAACGAACCCGCGACGGTGCAGGAGGCGTCTAAGTTGGCGGAGGCATACCGTACGGCGCATCCGTCCAAACCAGTCGCCAGGGCGTACGTCCAAGATGCTGGGTACGTCGCCGTTGTCGAGGGGTCGCCGGCAGGACTTGGGGACAGGTCGCGTCAGCGTGGTGCCTATAGCGGGCAAGCCCAGGGGCAGCGTAGGGGCTATCACCAATCACCGGCATATGGATCCGGTAAGTTTGACCGAGCAGGAGGGCTAGGTCGCGGTAATGGCCGGGGCGAGTTGTGACCTTTGCCGATGACCGACGGCATAGGGACTTTAGTTCAGGTCGCGATGGGTCACGGGGACCCAGGCCTAGTACAGCACAGGGAGCGGAGTGTTGGACTTGCGGACGCGTGGGTCACTTTTCACGCGAGTGTAGGGCCGCGAAGTGTTGGAACTGCGGAAGAGCAGATCACATCAGCGTGAACTGCCCTGCAGGTAGGATAGCGGCGAACGTGGACAGTAGCTCCAGTCCATGTTCCCCAAATAAATTTCATCATGCGGCTGCGTGCGTTACATCGGACAACGGAGGCGGACAGTATTCTAAGTGTCCCAGTTGTGAGAAGTTATTATCTTCCGGTGTTTTACCTTGTGGGAGAAAGATCCCCGTCATAAATTCATGTCATACAGGAGGTGGTCTTAGGGTTTATCCGGGGTTTGTTGGGGACGAACCGGTCTCGGTTTTACGAGATACAGGATCTACCGTTGTGGGAGTGCATAGGGACTGCATTCGGGATTCACAGCTTACAGGTGAGACTGTCCCGTGCATCCAATTTTCGGGGGCCATTGAGAAATTACCCATGGCAAGAATAATCATAGATACACCTTTCCTTAGCGGGGAAGTCGAGGCAGTCGTTGGTTGTTTTCCAGGCGCCCAGCTCATCATTGGGAATGTATCACGGGTAGTTTCCCCTTCCGATGAGAACGTGCAAGCATGGTCGCAATCAAAAGGTATTGACTTTTGCGCCGCGGTCGAAACACGTCGAGGGGTAGCTGATAAAGATAAGATTAGACCTTCGGCGACGCCAGCGGTCAACCTAGATATCACGCCAGAGCGCTTGGCGAGATTACAAAGGGAGGACCCATCATTAAACCCATGTTTTGGGGAAGCGCGAACCGAGAAAACGAGGAGATATAAGAACGGGTCGTCCTCCTTTATTGTTCAGGCGGGCATTCTGTTCCGTAAGTATGTAACGGTGTCCTCCATTTTAAAGCAGGTCGTTGTGGCAGCGTTGCTGATCGCAACAGTATTGCATTTGGCACATGACGTCCCATTAGCGGGTCATATGGGGATAGCTAGAACCAAAGAAAGGGTTCTTAAAAATTTTTACTGGCCATCGATCCACAGAGATGTGCAGGTCTATTGTAAGACGTGCAGTGCGTGCCAAAAGACGACGCATAAGGGTCGTACACCCCAGGCTCCTCTTCAGAAGATCCCCACGGTCTCGGAACCGTTTAAAAAGGTCTCGATAGACCTTGTTGGCCCCATTCACCCAGCGACCGATAGGGGGAATCGATTTTTCTTAACGGTCATATGTAATGCTACGAGATGGCCAGAGGCGGTTCCTCTGCGGACCATAACGTCTGAGGCAGTCGCGGAAGCGTTGTTTGCAATTTTCGCTAGGGTAGGAATACCAGAGCAAATTCTGTCTGATAGGGGCGCGCAATTTACGTCGCAGATGATGAAGGAATTGTTTCGCTTATTCAGTATACAACCCATCACTACCACCCCTTATCATCCGCAGGCTAATGGCATGTGCGAGAGATTGAACTCGACGTTAAAGTCGATGCTGCGTAAGGTAGCTGCGGATCGCCCTAAAGATTGGGATAGATATATCCCTGCAGTGTTATTCGCGTACAGAGAGGTACGGCAGGAGTCAACGGGATTCTCGCCGTTCGAAATGATGTACGGTCGTAGTCCTAGGGGCCCAACTGATGTTCTTCGGGACATGATGACGTCGCCATCATCGGGAGACGATGAGCAGATTTCGGTGTTTCAGTACCTTGTTGATTTAAGAGAAAGACTATCTTCAGCGCGCACTATAGCAGAAGAAGCTTCTGGTATCGCTTCGAAAAGAGCAAAAGACTATAAAGATAGAGGTTCCAAACTGAGAATTTTTAAGCCAGGAGACAAGGTTCTGTTGTTGTTACCTACGGACCATAATAAGTTATTGATGACATGGAAAGGCCCTTATGTTATTGAGCGAGTTGTTTCAAAGGTAGATTACGCTATCCACATTGATGGAACGAGTAAGGTTTTCCATGTTAATATGCTACAGAGATTTTATGAGAGACCACAGTATCTGTGTGCACAGACAAGACCAGAGGAGACTGTCTTCTCTACTGCTTGTACGGGGGTCGTAGACCAGTTGGACTGTGACGTAAGCGACACCGAGGCGCAGGAAGAGTTACAAATTCAATTGCCGGAGTTAACTGCGACACAAGGTTACAGGGACGTAAAAATTAACCCTGACCTTACGAGTTCAAGGAGTAGGGAACTTGAGACCCTGTTAGCGTCATTCCCGGATGTTGTTACGGATTTGCCGGGTCGCACTACGGTGATCCAGCACCAAATAAAGTTGACTTCGGATAAGCCAGTATTTCTTAAACCGTATCCGTTGCCTTTTTCTTCGAGAGATAGAGTCATAAAGGAAGTTGAGTCAATGTTGAAGTTAGATGTGATAGAACCATCAACATCGCCGTATTCATCACCCATCGTCCTCGTGAAAAAACTTGATGGATCGGTGCGGTTCTGTATTGATTTTCGAAGATTGAACACTATTACGGTAGGCGATAGGGAGCCTATTCCGTTTCAGGAGGAATTAATAGCTTCATTGGCCGGGTCCACGTGGTTTTCCAAGATAGATTTAACGAAAGGTTATTGGGAAATCCCGCTTACTGAGGAGTCTAAACAATACACGGCGTTCCAAACGCCCATTGGATTATTCCAATTTAAGGTCATGCCATTTGGGTTGGTAAACGCGCCAGCAACGTTTGCACGATTAATGAGATTAGTGTTGAAGGACATACCTAATGTCGTGTCATTCTTTGATGATATAGCATGCCATACGTCGACATGGTCTGATCATATTCAGACACTAACAGTAATTTTTCAACGATTGCGTCATTTTGGGTTAACTGCTAAACCCGCAAAGATGGATTTGGCATGTCCAGAGATAATATTCTTAGGACATATCGTGGGTAGAGGTGTTCAGAGACTTGAAGTAACAAAAATTGACAAGTTAGTAGGGTTGCAAATCCCTAAAACAAAGAAACAAGTCAGAAGCTTCGTGGGAATTTTAAATTATTACAGAAAGTTCATTCCAAATTTTTCCTCCTTGTCATCTTCTCTTACTGACCTTACTAAGAAGGGACAACCCGATAAGGTCCAGTGGACGTCTGAATGTCAGACAGCATTTGATAATTTGGTGACAGCATTATCATCGTCACCCATTCTGATATTACCCGATTTTAGATCTAATTTTATCCTCAGAACGGATGCGTCGGACTCTGGTGTCGGCGCTTATCTTCTACAGGAGAAGAACGAATGTCTCCATCCTGTATGTTATGTCAGTAGGAAGTTATTGCAGAGAGAAAGAAAGTATTCTGTGATAGAGCGTGAGTGTCTTGCCATTGTCTGGTCCGTCCAGAAACTAGGACGTTATCTCATGGGACGAGAATTTTGTATCCAGACAGACCACAAGCCACTGACATTTTTGTCGAAGAATCGTTCGTCCAGCCCACGCTTATCTAGATGGGCATTGGCTTTGCAGCCGTATACCTTCGGTATTCAACCAATTCCAGGAACCAGCAATCATATCGCCGACTACCTTAGTCGAGCCTAGGGCAAGATTTCAGGAGCTTATACATCGGAGGACAGGAACATTGACAGGATCTGTGTGAATAAGTCGACTTTAAAATATTGACATTATAAATATGATATGAAGAATGGTTGATAGGTTGAATGGTTTTTGATTCTGTATTAAGTATGGTGGTTAGTTAGCTATTCATGATGTGACACATATATGCATATTGCAGGCCATATTGATCCCCATATTTTCCCCTGATTCCGGTATTTTATATACTAGGGGAACGGCTAGGTCAGTTTTTTTAGTGTAGGTATTGCTCACGCTCACTCGTTGACAGTCATCTTGATGCGATTTGAAATTAATTGCATTAATTTTTTTGGGGTGGGGGATGATGTCACGAGTGGAGTGAGTGCAATTAAGGGGATTGCTACAGAGCGGGTGTAGAGTAAGAAGGGCTCACAGTAGACAGCAAGTTAAGCGTGCTGTTGTGAGTAGTGGGGGGGGGGGGGTCTGAAGGAGGCGAAAGCGCTGTATAACTATCACTGCAAGTTAGAAGGCCCTACGGAGCGGACCTGTGAATAAGAGCCCATCGGGCGGACCTAAAGGGAGCAGTCGAGAAGACTAGTGAGAGAGTCTTTCCAGTAATGACTGGTATGTAGAACGTTGATTGATTATTATGATTGATGTATTATATTATATTCGTCTATTACCATGATGTGAATAAGTATATGTGAGGAATGTGGAAGTCCTTGATATTGGATATAGCAATGTGCGCCATGAGCGATAGATGAAAGTGAGTTCATGGAATTGTAGCGCGAGTGAGTAGTGTGTACTCCGATGGAGATGTGTTACCGTAGTATGTGTGGTGAGTGAAAGGTGAACTAGGGTGTGTACGCTTCATGGATTGTAAGGAGAGGTGGAGTGAATAGAAATGGTAGGGTATTATACCAATGTAATGTTATTCTTGTAGGTGTCGGGGACGGGCCGAAGAGCCACCTCGATGAGCACAAGTGATAGGCCAGCATAGGGCCGGAGGCCATACATAGGCCAGAAGTGAGACTGTCAGTGCAGGACAGTAGAGGCACATAAAGTCGTGGCAGTCAGGCCACGGACAGGGACGTAGATATGAGAGTGAATGAGATACTATATTATTGCCATGATGATGGGCAAGTGAACTGATAAGTTGTATGGCAATAGGAAGGTGATGTTGAGAGGCTGCGGTGCCAGTGAATCATTAATGCACTATTAAGACCCTGAGGGGAGAGGCTGAGGCCGAAGTGCCTTTAGGAGTAACTACCGGATTGTGGATCCGAGGGGAGAGTGTGTGTGAGAATAAGGCCGTTGTACGGCAGTTCATTTCAATAATATAATGTATGTAATTGCGCTATTATATGTATAATTATGTTTAATAAATGTGTGAGTCTGATGGATTGTTCTGTTAAGTGTTAACTTGTTTGTTCGTGATTGTTGTCCTGTCATAACTTGTTACATCTCCCAGTCTGGGATTTGTGACACTTAGTTTCTTTTACAACTAAATATAGTTGAAATCATGCGCGGGCCATTTGTATAAGATGAATAATTTTTTTGTATTTCTTGTATTTTGTCAGCTTTTGCCTATTGTCTCTAAATAAATTGTCTCAGATATTTCTATGCCAAATATGCCTTTGTATCTTTAATTTATCAATGCATTTTACTATTTCGAAGTAGTCTAACATTTAACGTATAATGTCTTATATATTGTCAAATGTGTGATATCACAAGGGGGGGGGGGGGGTGTCTGGCAAAAATGTGAGAAGTGTGAGAAGGGGGGGGGGGTCTGAAAATCCCCCCAAAAAGTGTGATATCATATTTGAACAGCCCCTTTCCTTTTCATTTTAATGTATCGTTTCTACATTATGTCTTATGCGAGGGGGCGATTAAAATAACTGCCAAAATTGAGAGTACTTACTTGATGGTTGGCACGGGCAAATAAGTGCCAAACTCAACAGTACATACGTGATGCATGGCCCGGGGTAAAAAATTGTCAAAATATAGAGTACAGACTTGATGGATGACCCGCGACAAAAACTGCCAAATCGAGAGTACAAACTTGATTATCGGGTCACGGGCCAAAACTGCCATAATCAGGACCTCATACTGAAAAGACGGCCTGAGGTAAATATTTTCAGCATCGATAGTATGTACCACGGGAAAATTGCCAAAATCAGTAGTACATACTTGATGGATGGCTCGGGTGAAAATTGCAAAAATCGATAGTATATACTTGACGGAGATCCGGGTAAATATTGCAAAATCGATAGTAAATAATTGACGAATGGTCAAGGTAAAAATTGGCAAAATCGATAGTCCATAATTATGTAGAAGGTAAAAAAAAATATTGTTAGAGCTTAAAAGTGCATACGATGGATGGCCCAATCTATCTTGAGAAAGTATTTTTTTTTAGAATGTATGGAGTGTAAAGTTTCTTCCATTTCACGACACAAACGTTTCGCTGCTCATATCCATAATATTGTAAAGATGGTGGGAAAAAAGGGTTCAAAATGCTGTTATTCTGACATTAAAAATAAATAAATAAACACAAAACTGGGACTTGGGAGCACATACAGTGGCCTCGGCTCCGTTTCGCTTTCGTCACTATGCCCTTAATATGGCGAAGTAATGTTTTTTGACATCTTCTCGGCCGTTCGGCAAGACGAGACTCACGTCATTCGACAAAATTGCCGAAACGGAAACAAAACCGAAGCCACTGTATCTGGGCTCTAAAGCAAAGATCGTCGCCCAATATTATGCGTGCTTCTATTGATTTTTTTTTTTTTACACCAAAGATACGCGATGCAATAAGATGAGCCAGCTAGAACGTTCAGCGCGCACAGATTTGGCACTGCCACTTAGCGGCGAATACGCGGAAGTCTTGAATGGTGCTGTATTTTACAAAGCCAAATAGGGAAAATGCTGAAATTTTGTTCTCTCTTCAGCTTTCGCCGTAGGCCTTGATTGACGTCACTTATTTTATCATTATAACTTCAATGACTGTGGGAAAACTCTGGCAATATTTTCCTGTTTTTTTTTTTACTCGCAGTAGCACTAACAAATTCGCATCATAAATTTATCATTAAATCAAGCATCCTTTTCGTGCTATGCGCCATGGGCCCCGCCCCCGGTCAGCGCGCTAATTGTGTCCACGATTTTTTTTACACGTGCAAAGAAGAGAGTGTCTCATCTTATCGTTTCTATTATCTCTGATAACACGGCAAAATAGCACGCGACTATACTGTTTACCTGCTGACGCACGGTGGTGACTGTTCCGGCCACCACCATATAATGTGATCTGGGTGTTTGCAGAAAAGATTACCCAAAACCATGTTGCATTACATGAGTTGTTCCAGGCGCAAACCCCGATTGCAGTGCCACCTTCTTCCACTCTGCTGCCGATACAGTTCACTTCTATCCCGCACGGAGGAGCTGAAAGCAACGGCAATAGTTAAAACATCACTATTTGAGTTTGAGCTTGGGTTTTACGGCGCGTCAGCGCGATAACGGCCACTTTGCGCCCTTCACGGTCTATTTTGGTTACACTTTATTTATTTATGTTTCGTACTCAGAGCTATTACGTTTAACATAGAATTAAATACATTCATACAATTTTAAGACATTGGTAAAATTCTTAAAAAGTTGAATTGTATAGATCTCGAAAAAGTTTTGTAAACGAGCATAAAGGTTAATTAAATGAAGTTATAGATCTTGGCCTTTCTCAGAAAGAACAGGTGGCGTTGCGGGTCCACGTTAGGAAATAATTCTTTCGTGGATCCGCAGGCATAGTGCTTTCTTCGGATATACATGAAGTCTACACATTCGGTTAAACTATGTTTTATTGATACATGTAGTTGGCAATTGCATGCCACACATTCAGGGGGATCTTCGCCCCTTAGTAAAAAACTGTGTGTGAGGTGGGAATGACCCAGACGGATAATTTCGTCTCTCCGATTTTGTTGAGAGGCATGCGTCCACTGTTCTAGTTGATCTTAGATAAAGTGGAGTTTCTTTGATGTTTTTTCATGCCATCTTTCCTGTCATCTCGATTTAATGAAATTACTGATACTAGGTTTAAAGTCAGTGTGTGGTAGTTTTAGGTGTTGTGATGGAGGTTTCATTGTTTCTTTGGCCAGCTTGTCTGCTGTTTCATTACCTTTAATGCCAATGTGGCCAGGGATCCAACAGAGAACAATTTCATATTCCCTGCTGGACAGTGTTTGAAGACGATGTAACAGATTATTGATTTCATGGGTTTCATATCTGGTTTTTTAAAGCCTGAAGGCAGGAGGGCGAATCAGAAAACACAATGAAGTGTCCTGGTGGGGAATCGGAAAGGATGTAAGGCCAAGTTTATTGCATGAATTTCAGCGATAAAGACAGATGCTTTGAGGTTGAGATTGAGGTATTCGGTTTTGGCATCTGCACTTGAGAAAGAGGGGGGCTCCTGCAGAATCATGGTCTTTGGAGCCGCCTGTGTAAGAAGGCCTGTGATCAGTTTTTTTTTTTTTACTGATTATCTCTCTAATAATTTGTTTGTAGATTTCTGGCATGGTGTTGGTTCTTGGGACATGCCGCGAGATCTAAAATAATGGTTGGTTTATGTGTTAGCCATGGTGGGATGGCAGGAAATCTGTCATTCCCCACCTCAAAATAATGGTCGGATTTTTCCTTCTCGCTTGCGTGTTTGTTAAAGAACCCACGTTTTTCACAACTGAGAAATTTGAAGCTGCAATGATATGAACATTTGAGAAACTGTCCTGGGAACAATACTCCCGGCGTTTTTAACAGCTGTTTATGTAAGGACAATTGTGCGCGGAAATACAACTTGTCACATTTGGACACTTGGTCACGTTAGACCAATTGCTCACGTATGAATATCACATACATGGTTCTCAACCGGGGAGAAATTCCCAAGCAGGGGGTCCTTGGCTCAAAAGGGAGGAATTTCAAATCTCAGGGAAGGGCTTTTAGCCGCGGGAAGATTGGGAGAAGAAATCAAGTAGAAGTGTAGGACCCACTGAAATAAGGATTTCCCTTTTCATTTGATCGCAATTAATAAAGAAATTTAGTTTCATAAACTCTTTCAGTAATTTACCATTGTGAGAGTGCAACGATGCAAGAATTGTTAGGTGACAGTTCAAAATTGAGGGGGGGGGGCGGGGGGGGGGGGAGAGAGAGAATTGAGGAAATCTTTTAGGAATATGGCTTGGGTGGGACTCTGAGAACCATTGCCCTAAGGGAAACGTTGGCATTTCAGGGGATTAGGGGTCTTGGCCGTTAGATAATGCCCATAGCTGTAAAAGTACAGTCAATAATATTTTTTCTTATTTCACATTATGTATAATAAATTCTACCGTCGTTTTAACTCAGTCTCTGTTGCTTCATTCCAAAGGCCTGAGTGCATTAGTTTGGTTAAGTCTGTGGGATCGGACCAGAATTGTCGTAAAACAAACAAAACCTTGTAAATTGAGCGGCAGAACGAAATTTCCTGTCATACTTTTTAATTCTGCTCGAAGGAAATGAGAGTTCTTTTTCCGGCTGAAAATTCAACTCAGTTGTGGCTAAAAAAAATCAACGGAAGTATTGAAAATATAGCGAACTTCAAGACCTTTTAATGCCTAATGTGATATTTCATAGAATTTAAGGCTCAGTTGTAAAAAAGCCTTTCATGATTATTGGAGGCCTTACTTCCTTTATAGTATTAATTTGTCTAACAGGCCCTGTGTGCACAATCGAATTTGATCGGCGGTCTAGTGGGACAGTGACGTGGCGTCACGGAGTTTAGGTCTTTGGATCTCATTGAAACCAGAGTGTGTACGGTACATGTATAGAGAGAACTGGTAAGCCCCGCGAAACCACTGTTAGCATGGAGCGAAAAGTAGGTCACGGCGGTATACAATGTCCGCTTGGAGTGGACGCTTCCACTAGGAGAAAGAGTTTACTGACAACTCTGAATAGTTTCAATCAACCAGAAAATATGAACAAACCACAATAAATACATCAGCACACTCTCTCCGGTGAAGACGGACCCAGTACCCCTCTACTTCTTATTATTGCCGTGACCTAGTTATGTGATTTGGTAGAAATGATTTCTCTCTGTACATGTATACTGGCTGTTGAAACTCAATGTCGTGACGTCTCCATCCAACAAGACTGCCAATCAAAATCGGCCAGTGCTCGTCTAGGCTCAGACATACGCAGAAAATGCAGCTTTGCCTTATCCTCGCCAATGGTGACATTAAGACCTTGCTTGAGTTGAATGATGTCACACCAAAAGGAACCGTTTGAGTATCCTCTCACGTCTTCGGTGGGCACTTCCATGATAAGTGTAAGGAATGCCTCGCAGGGATTTGATTTCGTGGGTGGAATCGCTGAAAAAGTTGGAAAAAAAAAAGAAGCAAAAAGTACAGCTTTTTGACTCAGCATCTGAAATCAATAGCCAAGTGACTGGGTCGAGCTTTCAGTTTGAGTTTGAGTTGGGTTTTACACTACAGCGTGTCGGCACAAGAAACGACCGCTTTGTGCCTTTCACAGTCTATTAGGTACTTTATTTATGTTTGGTATTCACAGCTTCGTTAATTTAAATTTCACGGGTGGAATTTACTAATTCCGTATAATATGTTATTACGTTGGTAAAGTTCTCAAAAGTTGTTTTGTATAGAGCTGAAAAGAGTTTTGTAAATCTGTGCAAAAGCTTGAATTAAATTGTAGATCTCAGCCTCTTTCAGAAAGGACGGGATGCGCTTGTGGGCCCCATGTCAGAAAATAATTTTTTATTGAATCCGCAGGCACTGTGATTTCTTCGGATATGCACGAAAGTTACACATTCAGTCAAAATATGCTTTCTTGATTGTTCTGGGCCGAGGGGGTGGGGTGGGGTGGGAATGATAACCCCATTGGCCAACAGGCCATCCATAAAATACGTACACTGGGAGAGGGATGCTCCCAGGATTCAAAAGGCGTATACGGTGGGGGTTGGGTCAGGGGTTTGAGTTTGAGTTTGGACAAAGAACATCGACACGACAACGATCGGCCACATTGTGCAAGGAAAAAGCAAGACGACAGACAGAATATAATAGACCGATAATACAGGAGAGGACTCTACTAGAAGCGCCAACCAACCACTGCGAGGGTCCTGGGAATGGACGTGCAGTTTTCATTTTTAGGTCAGGAATTGGAAGGTTTGGTTTTGCTTACCTTTGTTTTGGTTTTGTTGTTTCTTTTCCTCTAGAAAATGAAGTCATTGGATAATATAAAAATCATTGTTTCTAAAGAAACAGTCAGTTTGTCTATAGGTTACTTTAAGTTTGAGAACACCAAGGCCTTGTAATGGACACTCGCCATTCAAAAATTGCCAAAGGCGAGCTTAGCCTATAGTGTATGGACGGCCACCACATGGGGATTTTGGTCTCAGTTTTAGTTAATTCTAATTCCTCGATGTATCATTTGTGCAAAGCACTTTCCATGAATTGAATGCCCAAATGAGTTAACTTTGACTCACTATGACCAGCGCCAGATTTAGACCTCTGGGGGCAGGGGCAGTTCAGGTTCGGCGGGCCCCCTGATCCCCAGATATGAAAGTACATGGCAAATCACCAAAGTTACGTATCGAGGGTTATTGCATGTAATGGCTCATTTTGCTCAAACACAAAGGGCCGTAATACCATAGGTGGCGCTCCACAAGTGGAGGTATGCTTTCAAGCACTTTCGCATTATCCGACTCGATGTTATCAATGTGGCGAACGTTGCAAGAAGGATTTATATAAATCTATTTGGATTCTTGAGCATGATTTGATCAACATTAGGTGCAGCTATGGTGTTTTCTTGCCTTATGATGCAAATGGCTGTATATACCGTGCATAGCTTTATTTAAAAAAATGTCTTTATCATGTGATTTTAGGCATCAGCCATTATCTCATTAAATGAGCGTATGGATCATATTCCCATGCAAAGTGATTTATTGATTGTAAAATCGGAGTTGTAGCCCTATGTACCTGAAATTGAAACACTTTTTCAAAAAAGATTCTTTTTTATGCTTGCAATTCCCCGATAACCTGTCGCCTTTCTATATTCTAATCCTGATTGGCAGTGAAATAAATTATACTCCAGTGAACAGTGGGTGTGTTTTCTTAGTGTTTACTATATGAAAACTTGTTTTATGTTGTGATTTGTATGATTGATACGACTTAAACGTTAACCAATTACTTAAAGTGATATTGATATTAACGAAACATATTTACTGACAGAAATAATAATATAATACAAACAAATTAGGTGGGAAATCTGAAACCAGGCAGGGATTGAGATTAAAAGTAGGTACTCGAAACTGATTTTGGAAAGTCGCTGTACAGACACTTAAATTAAGTTTTCCAATTGAAAGACCTCACTTTCTTAAAAATTTTGATACCAAATTTGTCTCTGTATCTCAATATTTGGCAAAGTTATGATCATCTGAATTTTCATGAAAACACCACCGGTGCGTTATCACTGCAAACATACCAAACTGTAAACACATTCTGTTTACAGACAACAAGCCTAAATTTTTTCAAGGGTTTAAATTATTAATAAGTGGTCTTTTATTTGAATCAAAAATGCCTCTATATTAAATTTCACTTTTTGACAAGGGAGACAAAAATTTCAAAATTTATCAGTTTTCACTGTCATTATAGAAAATCGACAGATTGACGCAGAAGTAAGAAACACATCATTGTGTTGGTTATTCGAAGGCCTATCCACAGAAGGATAAACGAAACGGTTATTTTCAAAATCAACAGCCATATTGAAGCTTAATTTAGGAGAAAAAAATGCGTAATTTCGCAAATTTTAAAACTCCATACAAACATAAAATCGACATACACAAAAACAAATGACTTTCCGTAGCCCAGGCAAAAATATACCAAAATAAAGGTTAGTTATTCAATGTAATCCAAATATCAGTAAATTGTAATTTTGAGTCTGTGTGATCAGATCCATCTTGAAACGATATATGGGTGTTACTCAGCTCCCGCAGATTAGCGATTTTGGCCGTTAAAATGTCCGATATTGACTACTTTGGGCTCATAATATTAAAGTTATAACAGCAATGTCATGGAATTGAAAAATAACGTTTGAAAGGGGTATTATTTTCAATGATATTATTGGTATGTGGCATTTTAAGTTATTTTATTTTGGTGCTGAACTACAGAGGAATAAGAACGACCCAATTTGATTGCGGCAGTGCCGATGACCACCGTGATTTTTGCAAAAGGGAACAATGCAATAATCTGGCATTTTGGAGAGAAAACTACAGTTTATTATGCGCAGCCGTCACTTCATGGAGCATCAGTATAGGGCAAATCAAGCGGTCACTTCCGGGATCGGCTGCTGTTTGTTTACCTCCAGTTACTGCGCGCCCCCTATCGGATTAAGGGGAAATAATTTCAGCAAAATGAGCCATTGGAACTGAAAAAAAGGGGTATACATACACTCAAAGGTTACATCTGTAGTAAGCACAATTAACACAAGAAAGTTAAACTCAAAATTATATATTGGTATAGTGGTAATTCTGGCTTGGGGGTGGGAGGGGCAATTGCCCTCCTTGCCTCCCGTGTAACTCCGGCCCTGAAATGACCAAATACGAATTAATAACCTGACCAGATGCATCACGTTTTGTTCATCCTTCGAGAAAATTGTCCAAAGTGTGGTTCAAATCCTCCCCCCCCCCCCCCCCCGTTAGGCATCCATGGGAAAATCCTAAATGTGGTTTAAATAATGAAAAAGAAAATGTCGTTTGTAAATTTGCAGATTCCTTGTAAAATACTCTCTTTTGGTTTTATTTTATGCAGCACTCTGAATTTTCTCAGAATTTCAAATTTTCTTTCTTTGGCGTTTGCATATAAAAACCTCCCTTTTCGGTGTGTGAACAAAGCAATTGTTAAATTCCTCGCGTAGTTTACTATCACTTTCTTATAAGATTAAAAACAAAATTTGCAATAAATATGCAACATTTGAAATGACAACATTGGTTATTTGTAATACTAATAGAATTCTATACTAGAACGTGTACAGAACTATTGCACGTAATAAGCCAGACGTTCCCTTGGTGGTGCTAACAGAAAGACAAGTTACAAAAACAACTTTGGTTCTAGGGCCTTCTCATGTGGTTACCTGTTGTGAGGGTAATCCAACTGTCCTCGCTAAAAGACCTTTCATTGCTCTCGAAGCCAAATGTTAGATGGTAGCCATGCACGTTTGGGACAGTTGCCTGGCACTGTATGTCCAGCACTGTCTCATCGTTTGGGACCTCGCTCAGATTCCAAGTGTTAAGTGAGGTGATCTCTGGATCTTCTACCACTGGATGTGGACGTGATTCAATCAAAACGTGAGACCATGGGCGTACGATCCACGGGGTCAAGGGGTTTGAAGGGGAAATTCGGGCAAACAGTATGGAAAATTCGAGCAAAACGGTACTAAACAACCGGTCAATACATTATGGAAAAATCGGGCAAAACAGTAGGGAAAAATTCGGGAAAAACGGTATGGAAAATTCGGGCAAAGCCAGAAGAACAAAATCGGACAAAAAAAGCAAACAGATTGACAAGTTAACTAAGACTAGCTGAGGTCCGGAGCCGTGCCCGGGATTAAATAATAGTGTTTTTTTGTTGTATATACATATATAAGTTTCAGGCCTGACTGATTATAATGGATCTGCTTCACTTTGCCCGTTCCGTTAGCTTTATATCGTCGTTAGTTTGTTAGCTTCCTGATTAGTCTTATCGCATCCCTTTTGTGCGTTTATGCCTTATGCAACCCGTCAGCATTAGAGATGAGGTTGGTCATGAAATAATAGTGAACTGTGCAATGGGTAGTTTGTTTTTAAGTAGCTGTTCTGCTCTGCGAATGATAATGTACAAAAGGTACCATATCAGACATATAGGAATCAGCACCAAATGCTAGTTTGCGTCCCCTCCCCTCCCACTCCGCCCCTCACTTTCTCAAACACACACACACACAACAACTTAAAAGCACTGACCGTCTGGCGAATTCAAATCAACGGGCAGTAAGTGAAGACGTCATGGGGTCACAGCGTTCGTGGAAAAGAAAGAATTGGGAATAAAATTAGCGACACAAAGCAAACTAAAAAAACAACAACACTTCCCCCACCATTTCAAGTTTCAAATCTGAAGCATCTTTCCGCAGGCAGAAAGGAAGGCACCTTTAAAGATTCACGCTGATCCCTGCCACAGGTCTTTGTCATGATCACATTAGGATCATAAATGCCGTGCTAGGTCACGACGTCAGTGAGTTAATTTTTACGATCTTGTTGATTATAACCAGCGTAATTTGTCCTTGAGCTGTTCTCGTGAACAGTTTGTTTTGAAACACCTTTTTTCTGATAGATGGAGAGAAGTAGGGGCGAGACAGAATAAATGTATAGCTAGGAATGACAGAGCAGTTCTCGACCCCGTGATTTTGATTAACATAGATACGGGGCGAGTAAAGGTAGTTTATTTAGACGCTGAGTTGGCGTTCGGAAATTCGTGCATAAGAGTAGAAAGCACGGGGTTTGAAGATTTTAGTAGTTAATGTTTCGCATTTTAAATTTTGTCTAGACCGTAAAATTGACCTTGATTTTGGCGCAAGGCCATGACAAGCATAAATTAATATTGCAGGCTGAGCTGAAGCGACTGCACCAATCAAATGTATGAATCTGGACGGAAGGTCGAGACATAGCTTTAGTATTTAAACCCGTGCAGAGCTTAGATAGATGCCACATGTAGACAATCCATTTACGAAGTGGACGGCGATAGTCCTCAGCCAGATGAGAGACATAGAGACGCAGTTGAGCAGTCCATATTGTGAGGAGCGCCACGTTTTAAAGCTCCAGAGCCTAAGCTACTTGGTTTGATATGAACCCACAGCTTTTACATCCAGCGCTCTCACTCCCAGTGAGGGCCGCATGGTGAGAGTCCATACTAATTTGTAATGATGAAAGTGAACCGTTCTACTTACTTTTGAAGACAGTTTCAGAGCTACCGCCAGACAACGCATGGTTGTACAAGCATTCTCCATGGCGTGTCTAGAGGAAATGTCCATATCATAACATGTCTCATTGAATTAATAGAATTTAAACTGTTATATCCGTCGCCACGTGCGCGGATTCTATTTGGCATCTAACTCATATGACCTGCAAGTAGTTAGAGTGAATAAGTTAGTCTTTATAGAAAGCTGTAGTTTCATTAGTTAGATTCAGTTGCCTTTGAATTGATATTTATATTTATAATTATATTTGTTACATTAATTACATGTAATTAAACTGCCCTACAGTTCTGCTAAAAATCAAAGCAATTGATTTATTTAGTTTTTAGAGTGCAAGTATTTTTTTTGTGTGTTCGTCGATTGTGGGAGCGGACCTCGAAAGAGTGTCAGTCGAATTATCCCCATCTAACCCACATCGCGACAGTCTTGTTAAAGTTGGGCGATTTTTTGGGGGGATTTAAAAAAAAATTAATTATCATACAGATGGATGCCCTCCCCCTTTCCCTTAACCAAACAGTTCCCATACGTCTATGCCAACGACGAAGTTTCTTAAACATATAATCATAGCTTGCCGAGTAAAATACTAATGACAGCTATTTTTCATAGTATATATTATACTGCATGAGACGCCAGGCATGCGGCATAATCCTGGCTAAACTTGTGTTTCCACCCGTCTATCTCCCTCTTTCTGATCTAGACAATTTCCCATAACAATCTGCAGCCTTGCTTCAGAATTCATGGGCGTCAGAGCAGTATGTACCAAACTGAACGCATGTTAAATATAGTCTTCTAGTGAGATGGGGTTGTCAAAGGGAGCGCAAAAAACAAAAAACAAAACAACAACCCAGATCATTGTACATGTATTTTACATTTTTTACAACCTTTTAAAAAAATTGCCTGAAGCTTGAATAAACACAATAGGTTGATACCAAAGAGACTTGATTCGATTAGTTGACACCTGAGGGAATTTTATAAGTTTTGAAAGCGATATTTAGGTTGCATCTTTGAGTAAAAATTGCACCACAGTGAAATACTCCAGCCACTGTTTCCTCGGGTATTTGCCATATTGTTGTCTGCGACATTTTGCCGATTTTGAGGTTTTGTCATGAAAGTGGTTCTCTCACTCATACTTTCATAAATTTATAAGTGTCATTCCAACCGGTTAAGAACTTTTCGATATGTTTTGTGACACAATATTTTAAGCATTTTAGCCCTTTTTGCCGACCAAACTTCGATCCTCATTTTCTCGAAAAGGCAAAAATGCACTTACAACAACAATATGACAAATATCCGACGATTTTTTGTTTCATAAGAAGATAAGATAATAAACACAGAAGATGCAGATGCACGAAGAACATTCCTTTGAGACAGATTTAACGTATATGACTCATTCTCGATGCATTTCCGTGCCTGAGGTCTGAGACACGGCACATCAGTCTCTGAGGGCTAATCTAATCTACTTTAATCTTCCCAAATTAATTCTTGTACTGATAAAAGAGAAAAGTGACGATATAACAGTAGGCCCTTCTCTACTGTTCAATTAATAACAGTCGAATAACCTTTAATACTTCGAGTGCTACGTGGTTTAACTATCGTAGGCCTAAATCCCTAGCCCCCCCCCCCTCCTTTTCGTTTCCTCTAGTTTTCAAGAGAAGTAAAACATTGAATAACATCCTTGATGAGACTTAACAGTTACGACATTTTAATAAAACATTATTCAATCCTTAGTTTTCGGAATGTAACCCCTAATTATAAGACAACTTGCGGGCTGTCAAGGACGTCACGCACACCGGATACCTCATGTAAAAAAAAAAAATAGTCGACTTCCTAACCAAGCGAATCCTCGACGTACGCTCCCCCCCCCCCCCCACCCCCTTCCTCCTCCTCCAAGCTTCAGAGACAGTAAAATGTTTACTGAATTTTATGTTTACCACCATCCAGCCTCTGTCAGCATTGTTTGACTAGCTCAAAGAAACCAGATTCGGTAAGAGGGGAACGAGACTAAGGGTACAAACATAGAGGCCACAGAATTCTGTCACCGAGCCACTAGGCGCTTTAGGTGAGAAGAATTGTACTACATATATAATTTCAACAACTGCACATAGAGCCCACCTAGATTCGGTCCGTTTATATAGCGCAATATTATTCTTCTCACCTAAAGCGCCTAGTGGCTCGGTGACAGAATTCGGTGGCCTCTTTGTTTGTACCCTAAGGCTGATTAGGCGCCAGACCTGTGACTCGCCGCCCATCACACCAACGCAAGGCACTGCCCGCTGCATCCCGCTGGGTCGCGGTGTGGGCATTGCATAATGTGTTACAATTAAACTATCCCACCACAACTTCAGATACCAGTAAGGGTGACGTCAACATTTGTGTTGACATAACTATCTATCTATCTATCTATCTATCCGATTGTCTATGCCCCTGGTCCAACTGACCATCTCTCCTCTTGCATGTGTCGTGTGTATTCACTTGCCTGTCAATCTCTTTGTCACTGACACAAAAACAGGTATATCAACTACCTACCTACAAAATGTATGCCCTTACAAGATGTTGTGACATGTGAGGAAGCGTTCCAATATCGTCCTTCAAACACGAATTCTTCATGATCGAGGCACGTCAGACCTTGTATGGACAATTGCAGTTTGATCAACCCACCACAGGGCCTTGTTGTCGACATTTCATCTCTGGTCACTTGGTACGTGAAAACCAAACGGAAACTTTAACTAGACGATCCAACAGAAACAGAAGCAAAATCGACGCAATATCAATTAAGCCAAAAACCACTTCAGAGGTCAAGAGGTTAGAGTGATTGACTCTGAGTCTGATGTGAAAAGGTTCAGGTTTGGACCTCACTGTGGGCGCGGAGTCTAATTTGACTAATAGTATGTCCTGGTGCTTTCAAGACATTTATTCGTCAGCTGCCCAGACGGGCCCTGAACCTGGTTTAAACCCCATACAGCTTAAAAGAGATGAAAAAAAACAACAACAACCATAGCCAAACAAATTAGCAAACAAACAAATAAACAAACAAACAAAAAATGTGGTCAGGCTTTTTTTGCCTTGCAACATAGACATCCATTATAAAAAATACTGGAGACAGTGCCCTCCGAACGACCATTTTCACTTGGGCAGAAGATGGACATCATTACCAGGAAAGGAAACATTCTTCAAACTTGCACCAGTGCGCCCATTGAACAATTTGTTTAGTAACTGTGACATCACATGAGGAAACTTTCGATTTTGCCCCAAAACAAAATGGGCAATTTCAAAAAGTGTTGTGAGTCTGTCCACCTTTTGCCCAAGCAAAAATGGCATTGCCAGCCGTTTTATATTGACTGTTCAGTGGCGCACTACCTCCAGCATTCCGGGAAGGATAAAAAAGAGTAGTGTTAGTGTTTTAAAAAGTAGTGTTTAGGCCTGTTTACACTGGTAGGTTTTAGGAATGGAAAAAAGGAATGGGGGACTGTGTGGGATGAACTCTCCTGGCATTCCGTCTGTTGTTCCGATTTCCCCCTTCGAAACATTGTTTGTTTACACTGGTCCCTTTTCTAAATGAAAAACGATGCGCATCGTTTGTTTTTGGTCATGTTTCTAACGGGGAAATGTGAAAACAGAAGACGGAAAGCCAGGAGAGTTCTTCCCACACAGTCCCCTATTCCTTTTTTCTATTCCTAAAACCTACCAGTGTAAACAGGCCTTTAGGCTAAGGGGTCTTTCATGAAGTAGGCCCACATGCACTCGATCGTGGCGATTTCGCTCCCCCATCCCCTTTCCAAAACATACCCATGGCCTCAAACCTTGCCTTTCCCCGAGCATGCGGCCATTAGAATGGCTCATGTCTATGATAAAAGCTTTGATTTTCTGAAACTAAGTGACATTCTGTTGGATTACTTGACTGTTTCTTTACAAAATATGACGTTATAATATTGTAATCCAACGAGTAAACCTTGATTTTCTGAAACTTTAAGTGATGTGTGAGTGGATTATTTGACGTTGCAGTAAAAAATATGACTTTTATGCGATCCAGCAAATAAAACCTTGATTATTTTAAACTCTGAGCATTATTTTGCATGGATTATTTGACTGATTATTTCCGGCAGAGAGGGCTCGTCAGACTTAGCCGACAGCCCACCAAAGAGATGGCAAACGCTGACTGCAAACTTCCTCTGCCTTGTGGCTGTACCCACTCTTGGGAATGCTACGGGAGACAACCCCTACAGAAAAATCAAAGGAGAGGAGACCCTCAAGCGGACTACTTGGCTATGTCTACTGTCAGCTTGCATCCTACAGCTCCTGCACAACTATTCATTTTCTGGTCATCTCGACTCTGTCCTGCCACTACATCTGGTTGAACCGAGTGAGGCTGATGGTGTGCGACTCTACTTCACTTTAATCAACTTTGCGACGTAAGTCACGACTTCAAAGATGCCTCTATTGTGCTCCTTCACTACAGGAAGGGTGACGGTGAATCCTGCCATATTCACCGGTGATATAACTCCTGTCTATAGCCGGCAAAATCTTTGCCAGATTACTCCTCAACCGCCTCATCAAGCATCTCGAACTTGGACATCTAGCCAGTGCAGCTTTCGTACTGGAGGAGGAACAGTGGACATGATCTTTGCGGCAAGGCAGCTCCAGGAGAAGTGCCAGGAACAGACCAGAGACCTCTACACAACATTCATTGATCTCACTAAGGCTTTTGACACCATGTGCTCAGATGGTCCCTGGAAGATAATGCTCAAGTTCGGTTGCCCAGATGGTTTACCACCATCATACGCGAGTTTCACAACGGCATGTCAACCCGCGTATGGGATAATGGAGAAATATCAGATGCCCTCCCATTAACCAAAGGAGTGAAACAAGACTGTGTTCTAGCCAGCACACTCCACTCTCCAGCATCATGTTTTCGGCCATGCTCACTGATGGATTCCGTGGCAGCCAGGAAGGAATATTCATCAGATACAGGACAGATGGGAAGCTATTAAACCAGCGACCTCTGCGGCAGTCACCAAGATAGAAGAGGCCATTATCACAGTCTTCCTGTTTGCCGACGATTGTGCCCTCTTCCCCACCACCAAACAGAAGATGCAAACCAGCACAAATAAGTTCTCTGGGGCCTGTGACAATTTCGGTTTTACTTTCAGCACTAAGAAAACCGAAATCATATTCCAGTCCTGCCCCGGAAAGCCCCACACAAAACCAAACATCACGGTAAACGGCAATATTGTACACACCTGGGTAGTTACATGTCAAGACATGACACCAATGATGAGGAGGTTAAGAACAGAATCGCCAAGGAAAACAATGCCTTTGCTAGGCTCCGACCCAATATCTGGGAGCGCAGGGGAATCAGTCTCAAAACAAAGCTCAAAGTCTGCCAAGTAGTGGTGAAATCAACACTCCCGTGTGCTTGCGAATCTTGGACTGTTTACAGAAGACATGCAAGTCAGCTGAACATCAAATGGCAGGAAAGAATTTTCGACACAGAGTACCTCTCCCCTGCTCAAATGCATAGTATAAATAAAATACTCTTTCTTAGAGGAGGCACAAGTAACCCACAACCCCCCCCCCCCTCCGCCCCCAATGATATTACTGCAAAATTCATTAGGAAGAGCAGAATCAGTTACAGTAATAAGTATTAATAATTTTACCCTGCCTGGCAGCATCCACTCTCACTGTTTTTGACGAAGGAAACATGAAGACATCAAGGCGGCCAGATAGAGTGTAGACATTCGTGACGACAGCTAGCTGAGGGCAGTTATTTGAAAAACAGCAGAACACATATCCATAGCTGCCATTAGCGTCTTCCTTACAGTAAGTGACCCGAACAACACAACCTGTTGTTTAGCATGGAAGAGAGAGAGAGAGAGAGAGAGAGAGAGAGAGAGAGAGAGAGAGAGAGAGAGTGTGTGTGTGTGTGAGAGAGAGAGAGAGGGGTAGAGAGAGACGAAGGAACGGAGTGCAGAGAGAGAGAGAGGGGGGGAGGTGAGGAAGGAAGGAACGGAGTGGAGAGAGAGATAGAGAGAGAGGGGGAGGAAAGAAGGAACGGAGTGGAGAGAGAGATAGAGAGAGAGGGGGAGGAAAGAAGGAACGGAGTGGAGAGAGAGATAGAGAGAGGGAAAGAGCAGGGGAGAGAGAGAGAGAGAGAGAGAGAGAGAGAGAGAGAGAGAGAGGACGGACAGCAGACAGAGACAAATTGGGAAGTACCACAATAAGCTTAACACAGTTAAACACAGTCAGATGCTAGCAGACAAAAGTAGTACACACCATGGTTTCCTATATTGTCTTGGTAAATCTGGAAAGACCCAATCATACTATAACTAAGCAGATTTTAATTAGAACTTAGACACAGTCAGCGTCTGCCAGCATTTTTCGGGTGCTCATTTTTTAGAGTCAGTACAAAAATACACTGGTTGGCAAAAGCAACAAACTTTGCACTGTTGTAGTACATGGGCCTCAAATCATTACCGATATAGAACCACCTCACCTGGACCAACCGAAAAAGACCTCTGATTCCATCTGTAATTCTTTGTATTTATGAGCGATCAAACAAAGGCTAGAAAAACTGAAAAAGAGGGGCTTTTTAAACATTGACTTGAAATTATCCGCCGAACACCATAACTGATTGTCAGGAACACTGGCCTGCTACCAGACATTCTCCAAATTTCCAAGGCATGCAAGAGAATAGACATGTTTGAGCTGACAATCCAATACAAGCGCTGCATTATTTGATAAACATCAATTGAAACTGACCTAAATATGTCTGTCTAGCAAAGGAAATACACAGAAAAAGGGTACTCATCGAAAATTTCAAGGGGGCGATATCGGTTTCAGGGGATTCATGGGAGCATCCGTGTACAATCCGCAAAGCTGCATAGCGCGAAGGGGCGTGAACAGCACTGAAGACGCTTAGCAAGATGGCAGAAAGACTCTCAGCAGGATATGGAGCAAGCAGAATGGAAAAACGAAAAAAAAAATTGATTTAAATTGACCTGCTGCTGGACCATGGCGATCCCATGACTGTGCACTCCGACTTCCACAAATTGAAAAAAAAAAAATACAAAAAAAAAAACAAAACGTCAAAAAGCAATGAGTGTGGTCACCATCAAAATGGATTCGAACCCAGTTTGAACACAATTACCCCCCCCCCCCCCCGCCTCGCATAGACACAAAACACAGTACAACATCTGGCGTGTACCCCCTTCCCCAAAGACAGTGTTCATTTGTATTATTTTGCTTTTCCCGAGATGACTTGCCATAGTTTTGGTCTCACGGCCTAACCTTTTCATTAATGGAGCATATATTTCTCTCCACATTAACATGGTTGTGTGCATGAAAGTAGGCTTTTCCTACAAACCGAAAGAGTTTTTCCATCTACCCCGACAGCTGCACTTTATTAATTAGTTCTTGGCACGATTTTGACATGTCGAGTATACGTTTCCAGAACAGGATGAAGCGACTTTTAATCCGGGCGACCCCACTCGGTTGGCATTTCTTGTGGATTTGAACTTGAAAAGGCAGATCGCCAAACAAGCATGTCAAGATTGAAAAGCTAAACGTTTTATTTGTTCAACAAGAACATGTCAAGTTGGGGGCATTCTCACGACAACCCTGCCTTTTCTAGCGAAATATTTTCTTCGATGGCAATTTTCTGACTCAGCGGGTCTCGATTTATCATATAAAATATGTCCACTGGTGTAATTTCTTTGACCATACGAGAAGGCAAGTCTGGCATCTTTTGAAATATTTGTACTTTATCTGACTATGAGCTCCAGGCTGCCCCAGCCATTTTGTTGCCTTTGCTTGGGAAAGGCGAAGTGCTGTTACAGCCTGTGAAAGCGTGAAAAAACATTTCGCAAGCAAAAAGGTACAGCAAAGAAATAGTGGCAAAAGCTGACTGTGGCTGACCGGGCTTAGTATGATCGGGTCTTCCTGGATTTACTAAGAAGAGAGAGAGAGAGAGAGAGAGAGAGAGAGAGAGAGAGAGAGAGAGAGAGAGAGAGAGAGAGAGAGAGGGGGGGTGGGATGTTTCGTCATGATTTTTATTTTATAGAGGAAGGTAGTTCTTGACACGGACTCTAAAGATCCACAAATCAGATGGAAAGGTCTTACTGAAATCAAATAATGATGATAAAAACAAATGATAATGTATCTGTGCAGGGTTAGGACTGTTCCAAGACAAATGAAGGAACAGTTGTAGTTACCTCCGTGTGGTAGAGGAGGACTGCCTGGAAAAATGACAAATGACCAAATACTAAGAACAATTAAACAAAAAGGGGAAAAGTGAATGGTAGAAAGATATGGAGCGTGAGAACGATAGAAGAAAATAAAACATAAAATCGGCAATAATCAGATTCAGAGAGACAGATAGATAGATAGATAGATAGATAGATAGATATATAGACAGATAGATAGACAGACAGACAGACAGACAGACAGATAGATAGATAGATATGATAAATAGATAGATAGATAGTTGATAGATAGATAGATAGATAGATAGATAGATAGATAGATAGATAGATAGATAGATAGAGAGATAGATAGATAGATCATAGATAAAGGAGAGATCAGACAGATAGAAAAAAGGGAGATCAGGTAGATAAATTGATGGATGGATGGATAGACAGACAGACAAATAGACCAATAGATAGATAGACAGACGGACAGACAAATAAATAGATTAAAACTTACCCCACCCGTCTGCGAATGTAATATAACAAGCATAAAAGTAATAAAAGCACCCAACCCCTTCTCCCGCTTGTTATTTGCGGGCGTCTTTAAATTTTTAATGTATATGATTATGAACACTGTAACGGTTCAATTCCATTTTTTAAAACTTTATTTCCAGGTTCAATACACGATGACTAGAAAAAGAATATTCTTGTACGCAAATGACTAACTAAAAGTAAAAGTTTTACTGTAAAGAACAGTGATAACTAAATGACAATTATTAATACCTGTTGTATTTTGACTAGACACAGGGGAAAAGGCAAGTAGATACGCTAGCAAAGGGCACAGCCAGTGGATTTGGAGACCTGGAGGTGTAAGAAGATAAGGCCTGTGAGCTGTTTTTGTTTGTGGTTCATCGGATAGTAAGAATTACATGATATTACAAAAGAACAGGTCCGTGGGAAAACAAGTTTTCTGAGATCAACTCTCACGGCAATGAGATAGATGGATAGAAAAAATAGATAGATAGATAGATAGATAGATAGATAGATAGATAGGTAGATAGATAGATAGATAAAGGAGAGATCAGACAGATAGAAAAAGGGAGATTAGGTAGATAAATTGATGGATGGATGGATAGACAGACAGACAGACAAATAGACAGATAGATAGATAGACAGACAGACAGACAGACAGACAGACAGATAGATAGACAGACAGACAGACAGACAGATAGACAGATAGATAGATAGATAGATAGATAGATAGATAGATAGATAGATAGATAGATAGATAGATAGACAGATAATCAGAAAGAATAAGCATTGACAGTAGACTAATAACCTAGAGACAAAGCGAACCTATATTGAACAAGGGAAAAATTTAGCAAAATCTACTATCATGGAGCCAGAGGTTGAACAAGTAAACGCCAAAAATGTCGTGATCATATGTCTAAAAATTATGACGGTTTGCATACTACTTTTATGTTTGACATTAAATTGTGTAGACACATCCTTTTTGGACAAAATCCAGTCTTTAAATATTCATTTACATTTTGTTTCAGATGCGAAAAAGGAAAGCATTATCGACGGGTAAAATCTAAAGGTACGGTTAGAAATTTCATTTCTCGCTTCTTATTACCCATTGCATTGTCAGTGATTATCCCATCTATGTATTCTGCATGGAATTGTGGTGAAAAAGTTAAGTCCACCAGTATTTGCGCTGAATCCAAGTATTAATGTGGCCTTATCCTTGATCTAGATTTACCGTGGGTCTTGTTACAAAAAGAATTATCAAGTTTTATTTGGAAAGGGTCTACCAGTAAATAAACATTCAGAAATTCAAGATACATGACAAGCCAAGGTAGACAAGCATGATATTTAGCTTACCCCACATGATCGTAACTAGAAAAATCTCACAGTTCCATGAAGTCAACCAACGGGCGAAATAACTTTTACACCCTCTAGTAATTCTTCACGAGACGCACACTAAAAAAAATAAAAAAATGCAGACGGTACAAAGTACCATTTCCAGACATGCAACACTGTGCCCATCTTTGTGTGAAAAACCAGGAACATTTAAAAAGTTGTATCTTCCTAGAGGTGCCTAATCGTGCGGTTGCATTGAATACTAATGGAGAACGTCTTGGTGTGAAAGTACTGGTTCAAAGAGTTTATTCAACACACAGCTTAACTGCTCTTGTCCACGACATCCGCCCTTTACCTCTGTAGGCTTGGCCGCAGCATCCGTTCCGCTCCTCACTGCTATGGAGACAAAGAGAGTCCTCCATGCGTCATTGCCCGTAAAAATAGCAGAGCGCTGGACACGAGCAGCACGGTAACCGTTCTAATAACGCTGCTAAATTTCCTCACTCTTTGAGGTCGATTATGTATTCTAAAATTCCATTTCCGACTTTCTTCTGTTTCAACACTGTGTAAAAATGGTTTCTAATGATACATTCTAGCATGTTTAGTCTGTGTAGATCAGAAATGTGAATGCACTTTTCCAACTTCCAATGCCTTTCTAAAAAATTGACGTGCTCTTGCTTCAGCAAACTGGCGACTGGCTGTGAATGGCTCGAGTGATGAAGAAATTTTGGCTGTCACGCTTTTCACAGGCCTGCTTGAGGATGAAGCAAGACAAAGGAGGAAAAGAAAATTCAGAAGAAGCCTGTGTGTGTGAGGTACTGGGCAGTATCCAGTCGAGATGGATTTCTAATGAGGCGACAAACGTCCTGCTTGTCTTTATAATTATATTTTGGTAACTCGAAACTTTGGTCACCTAAAGCTCATGAACCGCATCACACTCAGGCTTCAAACTTTGCACAACAGCATATTATCAATGCGAAATTAACATGGGCTAAATTAGAAATTATGAAATGTTCAGGCTTCTACGTTTCATTTTTCATTGTTTCGCCATCATTTAGATCTATTTCGAGTCATGGTTCACCATTTTAAGGTTTCGTTATCACTTCCTGCGATATGTTCACTATCAAACACACTAACCGGTGCGCAAATCACGCTATTGTACCAGTACGGGGTGCGCAGGGTGCCAACTCACAAAGGCAGAGCAGTAACACTTAATTAAAACAAACCAACAAATAGGAACAGGCAAGATGAAGCAGGTCCATAATAACCACCCAGAACTGAAACTAATATTCAAACCGATTTATCCCGGGGAGGGCCGGGGACCTCAGCTAGTCAATGAATAAGCTTAAACGCCGCGCTCCGGGCAGACCTTAAAGCTTGCTTCCACCGGAGAGCTTTTACTGCTATGTGTTTATGTAAAACAGCATGCATCCTACATCAAAATAAAGTTCAATTCTTCCTCTGCCAAAATATACTATCTTTTGCATTGTTCAATGTGTGCAGCTGTGTGTTTTTATTTGCTCCAACAAGATATTGTGTTGCAGCTTTAACTCTGAGTCGCGCCTACCGAATTCGGAGGGCCCGTGTGCACGTTAAAGATACCTTGGCAGTTGGAAATCGTAAAGAGCAGGCCGAAAGGCCGCTGCCCGGGCAAAATTGAAAATTGAAATTAATAGATTAAAATTTATCCTAATCATTACCCCCCCCCCCCCCGCCAGAATTTATTATTCATTATTAAATATATATTGTTATTAATAAATATTCAAATATTATTTGAGTTGTGTGTTGTGTGAACTGATGTGAGTTGTGAACTGCTGTGAGTTGTGAACTGTTGTGGGTTGTGAACTGCGCCTAACAGGCTGCGTTACAATTTGCTCTGAGATAGAGAGAGAGAGTGAGCGAGACAGGGAGAGAGAAAGAAGCAGTGCAGTGTGTTGAGCGCTTCGCAGGCAGCTCCATTCTGCTCTGTGGTTGACATGTTGTTTCTGTAAAGCGCATAGAGCAATTTAAATGGATATGCGCTATATAAATGCTATACATTATTATTATTATTTACCGATATGACCCCCTCATAGCAAAAGATCGCAGAGAGTCACGCCGATGTAGCGCACGTGTTTGAAAATAACTCACACAGAAAGCCAGACAAATGAGGTTTAACGCAATGTATTTTTCATATACTTCTGATATGAAATTTCTTTAAAAACAATTTGTTGAAAAGTTTGTTGACCGAGAAACTGGCGGAGACTTTTAATAGATCAGGATCAACATTATATGCAAATGAACCTCAGCCATTGTATTACAAGGGCATGCCAAAATTAGGTATAGGGCACAGAGTAATAAATAACCAGACTGGAAACACAAGCTTCGGGCTGTGTCGTTTTTTACGGAAGTTAATGAGATGCGGCCGCATAACCAACGTGGCCGCCGCTCGGGAAATTCCAATTTTAGTTCTATCTGCATTAGAAATTTCTTTTTATTTGTCAAGATTGGTTGTACATGTATTGATAATGCATTGTCTTGCCTATCCTTTCATTTTATTGTCTACAGCTGCCTTTTTTTTATTGTTATAAATTATGACCGTCTGGACTTTTAACGACCGCTGCATTGTAACTGTGCTGAAGCGTCGGTCGCAACCGTAAATCTAATGTGGCGAATGGTTCATGACCATGGGATCATCCAGTCTGTTTAATTTATTAGTCTGTGGTATAGGGCATGTTTCGGCATGAACCACTGGCTGTTTTTAAAGACCCACCCGACGCTTGATTTCGTCACCTTTGTCCGACGCTCAGTGTTAAGTCAATGGCGGACGCGGCTGACCTCATTTTCAATTAAAAACACAACAAAATATTATTTGGCCTCAGTTATAAGTGTTCACAAAAAAAATTAAAAAATGACGTCGGATAAAGTTTGATGAGTTAAAAAATAGGTAAAATGAGAAGCGTGGATTATATTTGTACCCTTCAAAAGAACTGAGCGTAATGCACACCCTCTTGACATGGAAACTGAGAATTTTCAATGCCGTGACTGAATAAACCGTCATTTTATGGGCAGTCAATGTTGGACTACCATGCAATTTGCAAAGGGTAGCAAATTCGATTTGTTTTTTCACTTTTGGAAATGCCTTAATGAATGGAATAATAAATTTGGTATCAAAAGTCTTAGAAAAGCAAGCTCTGTCAGATTAAACAAAAACTGGCGAGTTATCATCAAAAATAAAGATCAGTTTGGACTACACCGATGACCGATTTGAAGCCTTCTGATCCTGCTCTCACGATGGCTGATTTGAACTCCTTGATCTAAGGATTGCGTTGATGGGGGAACTCTTGAATCAACGGAGAAGTAGTTTCTCGGTTCAGCTGGAACAGACTGAAGGGGTCTCCCGTTAACTGATTTTACAGTGTCGTTTTTGGTGTAAGTACTGCCCTTTCACAGAGACAGCCGTAGGTCTTGATGTGATGAGCACGATTTGGACAGATCTTAGTAACCAACTCATCCACACTTTTCACTGAGGTTCCATGTCCTTCTGAAAGACAAATTTCTCCTTCACTGTCTTGTTGAATGTTTCCATTTCCTAATTTCAATGGCAGAGCTGCAAATCTTCCAGTTTCCAAATATCCGTCGAGCGTGGCATTCATGTTTGTTCTCCAAAAAAGCCTCTGTACATGATGTCAAATATAAGAGTTCTTTAAACAGGCACTGAGTTCATTAGCTGCTGTTCCTCTGGATATCACTGGCACAGTTTGTCTGAAGTCTCCATAAAGTAATATTGTGATATCTCCCATGAGCTTTGAATCTGTCTGATGTCTCGTAGTGTCTTGACCAGTGCTTCGTATACTCCTTTGTGAGCCACTATGCATTCACCCCAGACCATAGGCAAGTTTCCCCCAGTAACGTGGCCAGGCGTGTGCCTCTTATTAAAATACAATAATAAAAAATATTAAATTGGACATAGGATTTTCTTTGAAGTTTAAGTTAAAATGAAGTTTAAAAGTTGAATCAGCTGTTCTGCCGCTTGGCAAAAGAGAGCTGAGGCAATTCCAGATAAGGAACTGGGAACTGCTAAGGCTACTTCCTTGGCATTCCACCTGAAGATAATAGACGATTGGTGGCAAACGTTTTGCCAGTACATCCAGGTGCACCCTGGAAGTAAATGCCCCCTCTGATATCGTTCACATTGAAAAACGATCCACCTGCCTAATACTTCTCTCTGATCCTGATTGAGAAAAGGCTAATTGATTCTGACATACTCTTCCAGTTCATCAGTGTCGTATCCGTTTTCTCCAAGGAGTTCTCTGTTAGGAGCATTTAAGGCTCTATAAGGCTTAAATAATCCAAACTGGGAACTCTCTCTCTGAGCCAGACTCATCACTTTGTCCTCAGTTTCACAGAGTGCAAGGTTTGAAACTTCTGGATTCAGCTGCATATCTACTCCTAGATGAGCAAATTTCATTTGGTGTAGAATGTTTTGAAGATCGAAAAGCAGCACCTCGCTCCAGAGCCTGGTCCCAGTGCTTATCGTCAGTCTCAGCTCTACATATTCCTGCTTTCAGACTTGGCGATTGCGTCCATCAATTGCCTTCATATTCTCAACTGAGATTGGGCCCCTGACATAATGCAGCAGTAGTCTAAGGCAGAAGCACTCCTGATGTGTTGGATGAAATGTGTGTACTCTTCCTAGGACATTAGTGCATTTGGTTCCAGGTGCTGTTAGATGTGGCTCTCCCTGCATTCTTCTCTGAAACTTTCCTTTTTGGAGTGTGTAGTACTTCAAGACATCTGGATAGAGTAGATTTTTGACAAACACATCCTCTTGGCAAAGGTTCAAAAATGCCAAAAAGGGTCGTATGCTTTGGAGTTTCAACCAATTCATGAGCTTTTTCAGGATTTAAATATACCCCATGACCATATTCCATTTGAACACTCAGGTGCAGAACTGAGGGGCTTCTGTCATGGGTTGGGAATGAACAACTTCATTGCTTGCGGTAGATCTTCCAGTTTGGAACTGTTCCGTTTCATTTCGGTTTTCAACTCCAAATACCGGGTATCACTTCGCAATGTTGATGTACTTGCAGACATACTTGATAGACTTAAATCTCTTTCAGAACCCCACATTCATGTGTGCATTGAATGCTTTGCACAGGAATGGACAATACGGAACAATTCATGTTGTCAACAATATTTCCTGGCCCCTTTTACAGAGCTTGAGTGAAAGCCACCATCCTCTGGTGTTCTTCTTCTGTACACTAGATAGCCATCAGTGTCAGTTTGGGGTTGTTTGGCGAAGTCTCTTGGGTACTTTTTGCCGCACTTCTCATTAATCAGGCACGGAGACTGTCACAAATCCCCGACTGGGAGATGTAATAATTATAACAGGACAACAATCACGAACGACCACGTATAACACTTAACAGAACAACCCATCAGACTCACACATTTATTAAACATAAAGATAAAGATAAAGATGCAATTACATACATTATATTACTCAATTAACTGCCGTCCAACGGCCTTCTTCCCTCAAGCACTCTTCCTCGGGTCCACAACCCGGTAGTTACTTTTAACGGCACTTCGACTTCAGTCTCTCCACTCAATGTCTTAACACATTTAGTATTTCTTTCGCACCGCAGTCTCTCAATAGCACCTCCCTATGGCAATAACACCTTAGCCTTCCAATAGCACCTCAACATGTCCATAGCACGTTAATAGTTCAATTCACATTAGTATCTCAATGGCACAGTATATTAATATCACATGTAATACATCTTAAGAGCACATTAACATTTCTATACACATCCCTGTCTGTGGCCAGACTACCACGACTCATGCGTTCCTCCTGTCCTGCTCGACAGCTTCACTCCACTGGCCTATGCGTAGCCTTCGGCCCTATGCTGGCCTATCCCCTGTGCTGCTCGCTCACCGCGGGTGGCTTCTCGGCCCGACCCCGGCACCTACAAGAAGAACATTACATTGGTATAATACCATACCATTTCTAACCACTTCACCCCTCATTACAAACCATGAAGCGTACACACAATAGTCCACCTTTCACTCACCACACATCTTACGGTAACACACCTCCACCGTACCACACAGCACTCACTCTCGCTACGAATCCATGAACCTAACTTACATCTATCGCTCATGGCGCACATTTCTATACACAGTAATCACTGACTTCCACATTCCTCACATATACTTATTTACATCATGGTCATAGGCGAATATAATACATCAATCATCATAATTATAAATCATAGTTCAACCTACCAGTCATCACTGGAAAACACACAACAATCTCCCGACTGCCTCTGATCTCACGTCTGTCCCCTGGGACTCCTTAACTTGCAGTGATTGTCAGTACAGCGCTCTCGCCTCATGCCGACCCCCCAACTCACAACATTTCACGCTTTAACGTTAACTAACAGAAGTCAATATAGGTGAGCAGCCTCACTATCCCGTGAGTCAATCCCTCACTTCCATGCCCCCGTAATCCTTGAATCCCGCTCACTCCACTCGTGACAGAGATTCTGGATTGAGAGGTTCACAGGGACAATGGACCAGATTCTTCTTGATAATCTCAAACAGCCCAGGATCTTCCTCTGGATCTGGCAACTGTGCAGCTTCTCCCCGAGTTACGGCAGCTCTTCGTTCTCTGATTGAAATAGAAGCTTTGGAATTTGGGATTCGCTGTTTTTTTAGGCACTGTGTTTTTCACTTTTGTCCCGGAAATCCTGCCAGGAAATTGTACCGTGGTAATGCTAAGGTACTCTCAATTATCCTTCTCAGTTTCTGTTTAAAGGAATAATTAAAAGTGGAGAAGAAATCAGGGCAATATATGTATTCGTGTGCCCTTCCACTTTGAGTGTTTAAGCCGTCTGAATAATCATTTCTTTTCACAAACTTTGGAAACGCATTGAATTTCAATGTTTTCTTAAATCAATTAATCAAAGAAGTAACCGTTGCGACCAACGTCATGTTTACCCGTTTAAGGCTCTTTTGTCAAATTTTTTGTGGGAACACGCATACAAACAAACATACACATATTCGATATTTTTGTGTGTGGGGACCATAGCTCTAGATTTAGATCTTTATTACACAATTTTGTTTACCGCTTGGACCTACAGTAAGTAAAGAGAGAAAGAGAGAGAGAGAGAGAGAGAGAGAGAGAGAGAGAGAGAGAGAGAGAGAGAGAGAGAGAGAGAGAGAGATAGAGAGAGAGAGAGAGTAAGAGAGAGAGAGATAGAGAGAGAGAGAGAGAGAGAGAGATCTTGATGTAGATTTAGGTTTACTAAGCTATAGTGACGTAATGCACTAAAAGCGCGTTGAAATGAACATTTGTCTATGATGAATCAATTCAAAAATGTAGATCATATATGGAAGTAGCCCTAGATCTAGATTTACCCAAATACAACCAAGCTGATTAGAACTAGATCTAGATTTATCCAAATACAATCAAGCTGATTAGAACTAGATCTAGATTTACCCAAATACAATCAAGCTGATTAGAACTAGATCTAGATTTACCCAAATAGGCCTACAACCAAACTGATTAGAACTAGATCTAGATCTAGATTTACCCAAATGCAACCAAACTGATTAGAACTAGATCTAGATTTATCCAAATACAACCAAGGTGATTAGAACTAGATCTAGATTTACCCAAATACGACCAAGCTGATTAGAACTAGATCTAGATCTAGATTTCCCCCAATTATTATAACCAAGCTGATTAGAACTAGATCTAGATTTACCCCAACCAGGGGCGAGGCTTCTTCATAATCATTTAATCAATGATTACCCTTCGAATATTAATTCTGGAATTACTACGCTTTTCAGATCGAGCCCAACTCCAAGTCCATTTAGTCAGTTGAGCATTCTATTCTACCTTGCTATTTTGGGTTTGTTGTTATAGTCTAACACCCCTCACCGAAAAGCATCTTTGTAGGGACTTACACCATTTGAACTGGTCCAAAATCAGTGATTAACAAAGACGAAGAAGACTTGACTACACCCAGAAGCGAGCTTGAGCATAGCCTGTTTTCATCAAAGCGGCGCCGCAGACAGCAAAAATAGTGGGGGGGGGGGGGAATAAGTTTATAATCAAGGTTTGACCTGATTTTATGTACTTATGCAGGTTTTTCACTATGCGGTCGTTTTCATCCCAATCGAAAGGTAAAGAGTAGAGTGAAAGAGTTTGTGTGGATCTTTTTTTTTCTGTTTGAGGTAATTTAAGAATAATTTACTCTACGCACAGCAAGAGCTATCAAAGAATAATAATTATTAGTCTAGATCTAGATATAACTGTGATCAAAATCAGTCGAACGAATTAAGAACATCAATTCACTTGATAGGTCGCTCGAACCTAAACCGCAACGGCAGATAGCCACTTCTCCGAAATCGCTACACATTGTTGTGTCACAGAGATGCCATTTAAGCACTTCCTACCATTTAATGTTAATGGGTCCTTTCCGAGAAACTTTATGAGATGGTAGAATAACAAAATCTCTGGCTATGAATATAACGATGAAAACGTGCCGTTCAAATTATATTTTAAAAAATGGGTGAAAAATATGCGTTTATAAGTCTGTTAGTATGAATGACTAGTTTTTCAGATTAGTTTGGCTTGTAAATTGCTGCATTCCTGTCCTATTGACAAGAATAGTCCGCTCTTCAGATTTTTGCAGTGCTTAGCAACCGTTTCATTGTTTTGGTCGCTGCATTTATGATTATGTGAATATGATGCAACGATACGTCCTATTATGAGGATCTTGCTAGCTTAAATTCTGATTACCCCCTGCAGAGGGCCACGCTTCGCCCCTGACCCCAACACAACCAAAGTGATTAGAGCTAGATCTAGATCTAGATTTACCCAGATACAACCAAGCTGATTAGAACTTGATCTAGGTTTCTCCAAATAGGCTTACAACCAAGCTGATTAGAACTAGGTCTAGATTTTAGGATTGCAACTTACAACACAGTTTCAGGTTTGCGGTACTGTAAATTCTATCCGGGACATTCAAAGTATGCCTACATCTCTAGATCTGGGTGTGCTTCTAACACACAGACACACACGCACAGAAAGAGAGACAGAGACAGAGAGAGACTGAGAGTGAGAGAGAAAGAATGGGAGAGAGAGAGAGAGAGAGAGAGAGAGAGAGAGAGAGAGAGAGAGAGAGATTTACTGAACATAGTGACGTAAAGTACTAAAAGCGCTTAGAAATGAATATTTGTCTTTCAGTCTATCAGATCTTATCTGGAAATAGATACAGATTTAACCAAATATAACCCAGCTGATTATACATGGACTTTGTATCTAGAAATAGAGCTAGACAAGACTAACTCAGTGTGAATGCACTGAGTGCGATCAAAACACATTTCTTTTCCGTACATTTACCGGTGTTTTTATAGTGAATCCGGGCTTTGAGACATTCTTATCAACACATTACAACACCAATCGCTGAGAACTGCCGTGCAAGGGACCGTTCACATATTATGTCATTACATAAGGGGGGGGGGGATGGGGTCTCTTGAATGATTACAAGTGATGACATTGGGGGGGGGGGGGGTGCTGAGTCCAAAGATGATGTCATCAATGTGGTTTGGTAAAATTGAAAAAGAACAAAAAATATACAATATAGATCAATTTCTAAAAAATATTGAAATAAATTTGCCCTGTGCTGCATAAAATGTATTATTTTGCAACAATTTTAAGTTTAGTATAATTTTGGTTCTATTTTTGCATAATTTAAGAGAGTCAGATCAATGTTATCTTATAATTTGGGGGGCAGCGTAGCGCAGTGGTTAGCGCGTCGGATTTGTAACCGCTGTAGTTGCTATGGGAAAACTATACCTTTAACTTCCTCAGTCCACCAGTTTGTAAAATCGGTACCTGACATATAGGTAGTGGAAAGATCTTGTCAGTTTGCTAACAGGCAGCTTATCTGTATGCTCTTTGTGAGTTGAGCTTGTATTAAGTGGTTGAATCAGCCTGTCAGGGACACCTTGTTAAGCGCTTAGATCATTAGTGGATATTAAGCGCTATATAAAAGCTCTTATTGATTTTATTTTATTTGTAATCTGTTAGTTTGAATTAAAATAAATAGCAAACAGCACTATACAGGTATTTTTAGCCGTTATTTGTCAAGTTTTGATTATGTCATCAAACAGGGGGGGGGGGGGGCATTTGATGACATGTGACGATATGGGGGGGGGGGGGTCAAAATTAGTCAATTTTTGATGACATAATATGTGAACGGTCCCCAAGCTTGCATTTTGTCTTGAACAACGTTTCAAAGTTTTATGTTCCCGGGACTTCCATCTTGAGCTCAAACGTAGGTATGTGATCATTTTTTTTTCTCCACTTAGCGGTCCTTTGTACGCCCACAAAAGTGCTTTGGACACTTTACTTTCGGAGGATTTTCATTGAAAATAATTATGTTTCAGGGGGGATTGTGTGCCTGAGCGTGCGCTTTTGGCGCGGATGGCACTGACATGCATTCATTTGACACCCAGAATGAAGTGCGATCATTTATGATCGCACCGTCACATCAGTGTTGCATGTGTATCGCCTGCGATCACTAGAAGAAGCATTTTTATACTATGATTACATGATGTATTCAAAACAAGAGTTCAGAAGGGCCCGTGCACACCAGCTAAAAGTAAACAATTGAAGATAATGACAAACAAAGAATACGTGTTTTAGTAACATTGTGATAAAATCCCAATATAGCCTACACAGTTCAAGACATTTTTATCAAAGAATAGATAAATGCAATGACTTAATTGTATGATTTGAGGTCTTTATTTTAGGAGGTTCGCTGCCCTTGGCATTTACACCTCACTTTACTTGTTTTTTAAAAATATTATTTCTTGTTCTGGGGGGGGGGGGGGGGGGGGGAGATGATATGGATAAATTCTAATCTATTAATTTCAATTTTGCCCGGGCAGCGGCCTTTCGGCCTGCTCTTTACGATTTCCAACTGCCAAGGTATCTTTAACGTGCGCAACGTGCACACGGGCCCTCCGAATTTTTTCGTCCTTATCCGAGAAGACTAGGTACTCGATCCTACCCCCCAATAGGACCAGGGACTTGAAAATATGAGAAAAATCCAATTTCCAAGAACTACTCGATCCTACCCCGTAATAGGACCAGGGACTTGAAAATATGAGAAAAATCCACTTTCCAACATGCCTGCACTGCCCGGGTTTAGAACCCGGGACCCTTGGCATGAGAGGCGAGCACCTTGCCTCTAGACCACCTTGTCCCCACTTAATTGTATGAGAAGTTCTCCCTTCTTTTAAAGCAGGAAAGAGAGAAGGCAGAGAAAAAACAGAGGGCCTAGACGGAGCGGAAAAGAAAGAAAGAAGGGGTTAGTAGAGGAAGATAGAAAGAAGAAGACACAGTTTGAAGAAGACACAAATGAAGAAACAACGAAAGATACTCATTTCTTTTACTAAGTTAATTATAAATTTCCAGCAATTATCACAGGTTTTTTTTATTTCCTTTAACTGATTAAAACAAAATGTTTTTCAAAGCGTGGTTGCATTATTCTTCGGTGTATTTTGAATTGGTCGTCAATAAACTTGAACTTGATTAAACACATGTTCATGACTATATGTTAGGGACCGTTCACATATTATGTCATCACATAAGAGGGGGGGGGGGTCTCTTGAATAATGACAAGTGATGACATAGGGGAGGAGGGTGTTGAGTCCAAAGATGATGTCATCAATATGGTTTGGTAAAATTGAAAAAGAAGAACAAATATATAGACCAAATTCATATTTTTATTATAATACCTGCCAATAAAATAACTAATTAATTAATCAACCAATACCTTGAATGACTACTCATAATTTGGGGGGCAGCGTAGAGCAGTGGTTAGCGCGTCGGATTTGTAATCCGGTGGTTGCGAGTTCGAACCTGTCCGCTGTAGTTGCTATGGGAAAACAATTTACCTTTAACTTCCTCAGACCACCCGTCTGTAAAACCGATACCTGACATATAGGCAGTGGAAAGATCTTGTCAGATTGCTAACAGGCAGCTTATCTGTATGCTCTTTGTGAGTTGCGATGGTATTAAACTGTTGAATCAGCCTGTCAGTGACACCTTGTAAAGCGCTAAATAAAAGTTCTTATTGATTTTATTTTATTTATAATCTGTGAGTTTGAATTAAAATAAACAATAAACAGCACTATACAGGTATTTTTGGTCGTTATTTGTCAAGTTTTGATTACGTCATCAAACCGGGGGGGGGGGGGCAGTCAAAATTATTCCATGTTTGATGCATAATATGTGAACGGTCCCTTATATCCGAGACACAGGATGTCACGAGTGGAGTGAGTGCAATTAAGGGGATTGCTACAGAGCGGGTGTAGAGTAAGAAGGGCTCACGGCAGACAGGTAGAGAAAGACGTGAAAGGAAGAGAGTAAAATTAACGCACGAAGACTGTCACAAATCCCAGACTGGGAGATGTAATAGTTTATGACAGGACAACAATCACGAACAAACAAGTTTAACACTTAACAGAACAACCCATCAGACTCACACATTTATTAAACATAATTATACATATAATAGCGCAATTACATACATTATATTATTGAAATGCACTGCCGTACAACGGCCTTATTCTCACACACACTCTCCCTCGGATCCACAATCCGGTAGTTACTCCTAAAGGCACTTCGGCCTCAGCCTCTCCCTCAGGGTCTTAACAGCACATTAATAATTTACTGGCACCGCAGTCTCTCAATATCACCTTCCTATTGTCATACCCCTTAGCACTCCCCTAGCACCTCAGCAGGGCAATAACACATTATTATTTCCATAGCCATCAACATGGCAACAACATAGTATCAGTTCACTAGCCTATCAACATGGCAACAATATAGTATCTCATTCACTCTCATATCTACGTCCCTGTCCGTGGCCTGACTGCCACGACTTTATGTGCCTCTACTGTCCTGCACTGACAGCCTCACTTCTGGCCTATGTGTGGCCTCCGGCCCTATGCTGGCCTATCCCCTGTGCTCATCGAGGTGGCTCTTCGGCCCGTCCCCGACACCTACAAGAATAACATTACATTGGTATAATACCCTACCATTTCTATTCACTCCACCTCTCCTTACAACCCATGAAGCGTACACACACTAGTTCACCTTTCACTCACCACACTTCTTACGGTAACACACCTCCATCGGAGTACACACTACTCACTCGCGCTACAAATCCATGAACTCACTTTCATCTATCGCTCGTGGCGCACATTGCAATATCCAATATCAAGGACTTCCACATTCCTCACATATACTTATTCACATCATGGTAATAGACGAATATAATATAATACATCAATCATAATAATCAATCAACGTTCTACATACCAGTCATAACTGGAAAGACTCTCACTAGTCTTCTCGACTGCTTCCCTTTATGTCCGCCCGATGGGCTCTTATTCACAGGTCCGATCCGTAGGACCTTCTAACTTGCAGTGATAGTAATCCAGCGCTTTCGCCTCATTCAGACTTCCACACCACTCATACACGCACGCTTTTCCCACTTGTCTGCATGAGTTATTTTTACTCTTCCCCTTTCACGTCTTTTCCTATCCGTCTGTCGTGAGCTCTTCTTATTCTACACCCGCTCTGTAGCAATCCCCTTAATTGCACTCACTCCACTCGTGACAAAGACAAGTAAGGAAAGCGTGCATGTTATGAGTGGTGGGGGTCTGAATGAGGCGAAAGCGCTGTATTACTATCACTGCAAGTTAGAAGGTCCTACTGAACGGACGCTAGTAAGAGCCCAGCGGGCGGACATAAGGGGAGCAGTCGAGAGACCAGTGAGAGAGTTTTCCAGTGATGACTGGTAGGTAGAACGTTGATTGATAATTATGATTGATGTATTATATTATATTCGTCTATTACCATGATGTAAATAAGTATATGTGAGGAATGTGGAAGTCCTTGATATTGGATATAGCAATGTGCGCCATGAGCGATAGATGAAAGTGAGTTCATGGATTTGTAGCGCGAGTGAGTAGTGTGTACTCCGATGGAGGTGTGTTACCGTAAGATGTGTGGTGAGTGAAAGGTGAACTAGTGTGTGTACGCTTCATAGGTTGTAAGGAGAGGTGGAGTGAATAGAAATGGTAGGGTATTATACCAATGTAATGTTATTCTTGTAGGTGCCGAGGTCGGGCCAAAGAGCGCCGCCTACGGTGATAGGCCAGCATAGGGCCGGAGGCCACACATAGGCCAGAAGTGAGGCTGTCAGTGCAGGACAGTAGAGGCACATAAAGTCGTGGCAGTCAGGCCACGGACAGGGACGTAGATATGAGCGTGAATGTGATAATGTACTATTGCCATGTTGATGGGCTAGGAACTAATAATGTACTATTGCCATGTTGAGGGGCTATTGAAATGATAATGTGTTATTGCCCTTCTGAGGTGCTAGGGGAGTGCTAAGGTGTATGACAATAGGAAGGTGATATTGAGAGACTGCGGTGCCAGTGAATTATTAATGTGCTATTAAGACCCTGAGGGGAGAGGCTGAGGCCGAAGTGCCTTTAGGAGTAACTACCGGGTTGTGGATCCGAGGGAGAGTGTGTGTGAGAATAAGGCCGTTGTACGGCAGTTAATTTCAATAATATAATGTATGTAATTGCGCTATTATCTGTATAATTATGTTTAATAAATGTGTGAGTCTGATGGGTTGTTCTGTTAAGTGTTAAACTTGTTCGTTCGTGATTGTTGTCCTGTCATAACGTATTACATCTCCCAGTCTGGGATTTGTGACATTGGGGGCTCGTCCTGTTTACCTGTGGTTATTTTGACATTGTGTATTCGTTATATCTAGTTGTTTTTCTGTTGTACTAGGAATTTGTGCAGTTGTCTTTGTTCGTGGGATGAATGGAAATTTCATGATGATATGATTTATGTATATTTATGAATATGTATTGATGCATGTATTTTGATGAATATGTACTAATGTGTACTTAAGTTAAATTTCTGCAGAGTGTGCGTGCCAGCCTGTAGAGGTCAAGCAGCCAGAGCTCCGAGAAAGGGGAGGACTTAAACTCATAAGGCTGAAAGTTAAGTGAAAATTTTGTACCCTGGATTGAGGGCTGTCTTTTCATCTGTCTGTTTCCCTGTTTTTGCTGTTTTTGTCGTTATAGATTATACGGGCGGTGGCGCGGGTTTGCTGTGGTGAACTTGGTTTGTCCTCTTCGGGAGGTGGGCTAATCTAGGAACCGCGTTCATCACAGTGAACAGTTCTGTAGGGACCTGTAATTTTGTTTAGATTGTAGCGTTCTATCTTCCTCGTTGTTTTAGGAAGACGTTTCTCTTGTCCCTCTCTTCCCTATCTGTAGATACGTTCTTTTTTTTCAGACTCTGTTCTTGTTCGTACCTTGTAGTGTAATCGGCGTAGTTAGGTTGCATTTTTTTTTCCATTATAGTTTTTTTTGTAGAAGCTTTGTCCTAGTCTGGTTCGTTGTCCTTGACGTACTTGTGGTCCTTCTACTGAATTTCCTCATTCTTGTCTTTTCTATTCTTTTTTTATTATTAATAGTGCTATACATTTTATAAATATAGAATTAGTTAGGAAGTACGTAAATTTCTGAATTGTATTTGAGACAATTGGGTATTGTTATATCTGGTGTGATCTCAGGTCTCTGGTCGTGTCGTTAGTGATCATACCGACAGGTCAGCCGTTTTTATAATACATACCATAACCATAAATCTGTGAAATGGCGGAACTCCAACAATTAATGAAGTTGGGTAAGGAACTTGGCCTTGAGGGAGAAGAGCTACGCGGCTGGATTAAAGAACAGCAGGCGGATTTGCGCGATGAGCGTGCTAAAGATAGAGAGAGAGAAAAAGAGGCTCAAGAGCGTCAACAAGAAAGAGAGGCTAAGACTCAGGCTCAGGAGCAGGAGAGAGAGGCTAAGGATAAGGAACAGGAAAGGGAGTTTAAGTTAAAGGAGTTAGAAGCTCAGCAACAGGAGAGACAGGCTAAGGAAAGGGAGCAGGAGATAAGGTTAAAGGAGATAGAGGCGCAAGTAAAGATTGCGGAGTTAGAACTCAAGAAGAATACGCCAACGGAAACGGTTGAGCGGCAGGTACACAATAAAGGTGGCGTTAGGATTAAGCTCCCTACGTTCGACGACCGGAAGGACGACATAGACGCCTTCCTTTACAGGTTCGAACTGAACGCACAATTGCAATGGGGGGAAAATAAGGAATTATGGTCCACGTACCTGGCGTCTCTATTGCAGGGGCGAGCGTTAACCTACTTTAAAGAGCTACAGCGCGAAGACGTGCAAGATTACGATAAGCTGAAGGCTTTGCTGCTTCGCCGATTTGCGCGTACCGAGGAATATTTCCGGGAGCAGTTTAGGCGAGCACGTGCGGATACCAGGGAGGACTTTGCTGCCTTCGTCGCGAGACTAACGGAATATTTCGCGAACTGGGTAGACTTGGCGCATGTGGGCGCGGATTTTGCTACACTGAAGGACCTAATGATCCGTGACCAGCTGTACGCGTCGTGCCATAAAGATCTGGTGGCCTTCCTGAAAGAAAACGAACCCGCGACGGTGCAGGAGGCGTCTAAGTTGGCGGAAGCATACCGTACGGCACATCCGTCCAAACCAGTCGCCAGGGCGTACGTCCAAGATGCTGGGTACGTCGCCGTGGTTGAGGGGTCGCCGGCAGGACTTAAGGACAGGTCGCGTCAGCGTGGGGCCTATAGTGGGCAAGCCCAGGGGCAGCGTAGGGGCTATCACCAATCACCTGCATATGGATCCGGTAAGTTTGACCGAGCAGGAGGGCTAGGTCGCGGTAATGGCCGGGGGCGATTTGGGACCTTTGCCGATGACCGACGGCATAGGGACTTTAGTTCCGGTCGCGATGGGTCACGGGGACCCAGGCCTAGTGCAGCACAGGGAGCGGAGTGTTGGACTTGCGGACGCGTGGGTCACTTTTCACGCGAGTGTAGGGCCGCGAAGTGTTGGAACTGCGGAAGAGCAGATCACATCAGCGTGAATTGCCCTGCAGGTAGGATAGCGGCGAACGTGGACAGTGGCTCCAGTCCATGTTCCCCTAATAAATTTCATCATGCGGCTGCGTGTGTTGCATCGGACAACGGAGGCGGACAGTATTCTAAGTGTCCCAGTTGTGAGAAGTTATTATCTTCCGGTGTTTTACCTTGTGGGAGAAAGATCCCCGTTATAAATTCATGTCATACAGGAGGTGGTCTTAGGGTTTATCCGGGGTTTGTTGGGGACGAACCGGTCTCGGTTTTACGAGATACAGGATCTACCGTTGTGGGAGTGCATAGGGTTAGGGTTAGGGTTAGGGTTAGGGTTAGGGTATTCGGGATTCACAGCTTACAGGTGAGACTGTCCCGTGCATCCAATTTTCGGGGGCCATTGAGAAATTACCCATGGCAAGAATAGTGATAGATACACCTTTCCTTAGCGGGGAAGTCGAAGCAGTCGTTGGTTGTTTTCCAGGCGCCCAGCTCATCATTGGGAATGTATCACGGGTAGTTTCCCCTTCCGATGAGAACGTGCAAGCATGGTCGCAATCAAAAGGTATTGACTTTTGCGCCGCGGTCGAAACACGTCGACGGGTAGCTGATAAAGATAAGATTAGACCTTTGGCGACGCCAGCGGTCAACCTAGATATCACGCCAGAGCGCTTGGCGAGATTACAAAGGGAGGACCCATCATTAAACCCATGTTTTGGGGAAGCGCGAACCGAGAAAACGAGGAAATATAAAAACGGGTCATCTTCTTTTTTTGTCCAGGGGGGCATTCTGTTCCGTATGTACGTCACAGTGGCTTCCGTTCAAAAGCAGGTCGTCGTGCCACGGTCGTTAATTGCTACAGTATTGCGTCTGGCCCATGATGTTCCATTAGCGCATCATATGGGAAGTGCTAGAACCAAGCAGAGAATTCTGAAAGATTTTTATTGGCCATCGATACATAGAGATGTACGGCTGTATTGTAAGACGTGCAGTGCGTGCCAAAAGACGACGCATAAGGGTCGTACACCCCAGGCTCCTCTTCAAAAGATCCCCACGGTTTCGGAACCGTTTAAAAAGGTTTCGATAGACCTTGTTGATTTAAGAGAATGATTATCTTCAGCGCGCACTATGGCAGAAGAAGCGTCTAGAATCGCTTCGAAAAGAGCAAAAGACTATAAAGATAGAGGTTCCAAACTGAGAATTTTTAAGCCAGGAGACAAGGTCCTATTGTTATTACCTACGGACCATAATAAGTTATTGATGACATGGAAAGGTCCTTATGTTATTGAGCGAGTTGTTTCAAAGGTAGATTACGCTATCCACATTGATGGAACGAGTAAGGTTTTCCATGTTAATATGCTACAGAGATTTTATGAGAGACCACAGTATCTGTGTGCACAGACAAAACCAGAGGAGACTGTCTTCTCTATTGCTTGTACGGGGGTCGTAGACCAGTTGGACTGTGACGTAAGCGACACCGAGGCGCAGGAAGAGTTACAAATTCAATTGCCGGAGTTAACTCCGACACAAGGTTACAGGGACGTAAAAATTAACCCTGACCTTACGAGTTCAAGGAGTAGGGAACTTAAGACCCTGTTAGCGTCATTCCCGGATGTTATTACGGATTTGCCGGGTCGCACTACCGTGATCCAGCACCAAATAAAGTTGACTTCGGATAAGCCAGTATTTCTTAGACCTTATCCACTGCCTTTTTCTTCGAGAGATAGAGTTATAAAGGAAGTTGAGTCAATGTTGAAGTTAGATGTGATAGAACCATCAACATCGCCGTATTCATCACCCATCGACCTCGTGAAAAAACTTGATGGATCGGTGCGGTTCTGTATTGATTTTCGAAGATTGAACACTATTACGGTAGGCGATAGGGAGCCTATCCCGTTTCAGGAGGAATTAATAGCTTCATTGGCCGGGTCCACGTGGTTTTCCAAGATAGATTTAACGAAAGGGTATTGGGAAATCCCGCTTACTGAGGAGTCTAAACAATACACGGCGTTCCAAACGCCCATTGGATTATTCCAATTTAAGGTCATGCCATTTGGGTTGGTAAACGCGCCAGCGACGTTTGCACGATTAATGAGACTAGTGTTGAAGGACATACCTAATGTCGTGTCATTCTTTGACGATATAGCATGTCATACGTCGACATGGTCAGATCATATTCAGACACTAACAGTAATTTTTAAACGACTACGTCATTTTGGGTTAACTGCTAAACCCGCAAAGATGGATTTGGCATGTCCAGTGTTACGAATCTGGACTGGGTGATAGTGCCCTCCAGTGTTAGGGTTCTGGACTAAAGTCCCCCCTAGGTGTTATGAAGAGGGTCTTCTCAGTGATGGTATTATGACTGCATTTAAATCGAGAGGTATTTAGTATTCAATCTTTCGTACCATGCCACACACTAAGAACAATCTGAATAAGTTTCATAAACAGACCTGCAGGGCCACAAATTTAATTACATTAATTATCCTAACAATTTTGTCTAGATCTATTACATAGTAAATACAACATCAGCAGCATCAAATCTAAATTCAATAATATGTCACTCGAAGTCTTCTCTAGATTCCTATAATATTATGATAATTCTGACTCACTAACAATTTAAGTACTAATTATATATCTCTCAGATCTGGTCTGCCTACTATATATCAATCAATATAATAATATGGGCTCTGGCGACGATGTCACCTCAGCTATTTGTGCCTACCGCTTATAATGGATCGAGCTCGTCAATATAAACTGACGTAGCTAAGTCTAGATATCTACTCTAGGATGGGCTGGCAATTCCCAGCCTCATCCAGACAAATCAATCCCAATTCACAGATGCGTATGCCATACATTCATAATAATTGCAAGTCAATATAAATCTTTGTCTTGCAGTCTTGGGTAGCATTCCTAATATATGCGGCAAGCCTGTCCTAGTGGATAACTTATGTTCAGCTCCTCGTTCATTGTTGAGTCATCAATGGACAAACACTTACGCTTGGTCCCTGGTGTTAGAAACAACCAGGGAACAGTGGACAATAGCAGTGGGCATATCTCATTCAAGCATATGGCTTCATCTCAAATGTCTATAGTGGACTAGACATGACATCGAACAGACTTAGGATTCTTCAGGCAGAATCGTGCCGACGCCTGCACAGATTGGAGTTTTCTGTATGGAGTAATGGACATAGGTATGGCTACACTTTTATACTGTGCAGCCACCTGCAAATTACCGTCCAAATCCCTAGATTTGATTGGTGCATCCATGCGAGCTCATCTCGCAGTATTAATATATTCTACGTGGGAATTGGTCACGGCCTTGTACTAAAAACAGACAAGGTCAATTTAAAATGTCAAAACAATTACTGAAATCTTTAAACCCTCGTGCTTTCTACATTTTATGTACGAATTTCTGAACGCGACTAAGCGTCTTAAACTATCTATCCTTATTCACCCCTTCTCTTCCCTTCTAAGTGTTCATCAAAATCACGGGGTCGAGAATTGCACTGTCACTCCTAACTTATCCATTTATTCTATCTCGCCCCACTTTTTTTCCATCTCTAAGAAAAAGTGTTTCAAAAACAAACTGTTCACGAGGACAGTTCAAGGACAAATTACGCTGGTAACGAGACCGTGAAAAATCAACTCCTTGCAAGTCGTGACCCAGCACGGCAATTATAGTACTTAAACCCTGACATCCAGAGATAATATTCTTAGGACATATCGTGGGTAGAGGTGTTCAGAGACCTGAAGTAACAAAAATTGACAAATTAGTAGGGTTGCAAATCCCTAAAACAAAGAAACAAGTCAGAAGCTTAGTGGGAATTTTAAATTATTACAGAAAGTTCATTCCAAATTTTTCCTCCTTGTCATCTTCTCTTACTGACCCTACTAAGAAGGGACAACCCGATAAGGTCCAGTGGACGTCTGAATGTCAGACAGCATTTGATAATTTGGTGACAGCATTATCATCGTCACCCATTCTGATATTACCCGATTTTCGATCTAATTTTATCCTCAGAACGGATGCGTCGGACTCTGGTGTCGGCGCTTGTCTTCTACAGGAGAAGAACGAATGTCTCCATCCTGTATGTTATGTCAGTAGGAAGTTATTGCAGAGAGAAAGAAAGTATTCTGTGATAGAGCGTGAGTGTCTTGCCATTGTGTGGTCCGTCCAGAAATTAGGACGTTATCTCATGGGACGAGAATTTTGTATCCAGACAGACCACAAGCCACTAACGTTTTTGTCAAAGAATCGTTCGTCCAGCCCACGCTTGTCTAGATGGGCATTGGCTTTGCAGCCGTATACCTTCGTTATTCAACCAATTCCAGGAACCAGCAATCATATCGCCGACTACCTTAGTCGAGCCTAGGGGAAGAGTTCAGGAGCTTATACATCGGAGGACAGGAACATTGACAGGATCTGTGTGAATGAGTCGACTTTAAAATATTAACATTATAAATATGATATGAAGAATGGTTGATATTGTCACAAATCCCAGACTGGGAGATGTAATAAGTTATGACAGGACAACAATCACGAACAAACAAGTTAACACTTAACAGAACAATCCATCAGACTCACACATTTATTAAACATAATTATACATATAATAGCGCAATTACATATATTATATTATTGAAATGACTGCCGTACAACGGCCTTATTCTCACACACACGCTCCCTCGGATCCACAATCCGGTAGTTACTCCTAAAGGCACTTCGGCCTCAGCCTCTCCCCTCAGGGTCTTAATAGTACATTAATGATTCACTGGCACCGCAGTCTCTCAATATCACCTTCCTATTGTCATACACCTTAGCACTCCCCTAGCACCTCCGCAGGGCAATAACACATTATTATTTCCATAGCCATCAACATGGCAACAACATAATATCAGTTCACTAGCCTATCAACATGGCAACAATATAGTATCTCATTCACTCTCATATCTACGTCCCTGTCCGTGGCCTGACTGCCACGACTTTATGTGCCTCTACTGTCCTGCACTGACAGCCTCACTTCTGGCCTATGTGTGGCCTCCGGCCCTATGCTGGCCTATCCCCTGTGCTCATCGAGGTGGCTCTGCGGCCCGTCCCCGACACCTACAAGAATAACATTACATTGGTATAATACCCTACCATTTCTATTCACTCCACCTCTCCTTACAATCCATGAAGCGTACACACACTAGTTCACCTTTCACTCACCACACATCTTACGGTAACACACCTCCATCGGAGTACACACTACTCACTCGCGCTACAAATCCATGAACTCACTTTCATCTATCGCTCATGGCGCACATTGCTATATCCAATATCAAGGACTTCCACATTCCTCACATATACTTATTCACATCATGGTAATAGACGAATATAATATAATACATCAATCATAATAATCAATCAACATTCTACATACCAGTCATAACTGGAAAGACTCTCACTAGTCTTCTCGACTGCTTCCTTTTATCTCTGCCCGATGGGCTATTATTCACAGATCCGATCCCTAGGACCTTCTAACTTGCAGTGATAGTTATACAGCGCTTTCGCCTCCTTCAGACTCCCCCCCACTACTCACAACAGCACGCTTAACTTGCTGTCTACTGTGAGTCCTTACTCTACACCCGCTCTGTAGCAATCCCCTTAATTGCACTCACTTCACTCGTGACAGATATGTTGATTGGTTTTTGATTCTGTATTAGGTAGTGTGTTTAGTTAGCTATTGATGATGTGATACATATATGCATATTGCAGGGCATATTGATCCCCATATTTTCCCCTGATTTCGGTATTTTATATACTAGGGGAACTGCTAGGTCATTTTTTAGTGTAGGTATTGCTCACGCTCACTCGTTGACAGTCATCTTGATGCGATTTGAAATTAATTGCATTAATTTTTTTGGGGTGGGGGATGATGTCACGAGTGGAGTGAGTGCAATTAAGGGGATTGCTACAGAGCGGGTGTAGAGTAAGAAGGGCTCACGGCAGACAGGTAGGGAAAGACGTGAAAGGAAGAGAGTAAAATTAACGCACGAAGACAAGTAAGGAAAGCATGCATGTTATGAGTGGTGTGGGTCTGAATGAGGCGAAAGCGCTGTATTACTATCACTGCAAGTTAGAAGGTCCTACTGAACGGACGCTAGTAAGAGCCCAGCGGGCGGACATAAGGGGAGCAGTCGAGAGACCAGTGAGAGAGTTTTCCAGTGATGACTGGTAGGTAGAACGTTGATTGATAATTATGATTGATGTATTATATTATATTCGTCTATTACCATGATGTAAATAAGTATATGTGAGGAATGTGGAAGTCCTTGATATTGGATATAGCAATGTGCGCCATGAGCGATAGATGAAAGTGAGTTCATGGATTTGTAGCGCGAGTGAGTAGTGTGTACTCCGATGGAGGTGTGTTACCGTAAGATGTGTGGTGAGTGAAAGGTGAACTAGTGTGTGTACGCTTCATAGGTTGTAAGGAGAGGTGGAGTGAATAGAAATGGTAGGGTATTATACCAATGTAATGTTATTCTTGTAGGTGCCGAGGTCGGGCCAAAGAGCGCCGCCTACGGTGATAGGCCAGCATAGGGCCGGAGGCCACACATAGGCCAGAAGTGAGGCTGTCAGTGCAGGACAGTAGAGGCACATAAAGTCGTGGCAGTCAGGCCACGGACAGGGACGTAGATATGAGCGTGAATGTGATAATGTACTATTGCCATGTTGATGGGCTAGGAACTAATAATGTACTATTGCCATGTTGAGGGGCTATTGAAATGATAATGTGTTATTGCCCTGCTGAGGTGCTAGGGGAGTGCCAAGGTGTATGACAATAGGAAGGTGATATTGAGAGACTGCGGTGCCAGTGAATTATTAATGTGCTATTAAGACCCTGAGGGGAGAGGCTGAGGCCGAAGTGCCTTTAGGAGTAACTACCGGGTTGTGGATCCGAGGGAGAGTGTGTGTGAGAATAAGGCCGTTGTACGGCAGTTAATTTCAATAATATAATGTATGTAATTGCGCTATTATCTGTATAATTATGTTTAATAAATGTGTGAGTCTGATGGGTTGTTCTGTTAAGTGTTAAACTTGTTCGTTCGTGATTGTTGTCCTGTCATAACGTATTACATCTCCCAGTCTGGGATTTGTGACACAGGATACCGAGACGGTTCAATTCGCCAAATTCGGACCGTCGACTTGCGCGCGTGATCCATGTCAACAATGCAACAATTCGTACCAAACCCTTTCATAAATGAACGAAAAAAAACTAGTACCTAACTCTGGCCACGAATATTCTAACATTGTACAATCCTTTCATTGTTGGTGTAATAACAACTATCTTCTACTGAATGTTAAGAAAACAAAAGAGCTTGTTTTTGACTTTAGGAAAAATAACAACGATCCTGTTTGCCCTCTTACTATCAACAATGAAGAGGCTGAAATTGTCACAGAGGCCAAATATCTTGGCATTACTATTGATTCATTGCTTAACTGGCATGCGCATGTAACATATGTATACAAGAAAGCCAACCAGCGCATGTATTTCCTCAGAAAGCTCCGCTTTTTAAAAGTTAGCAAAAGCATTCTGAAAATATTTTACACCATGGCTATTCAGAGCGTTTTGATGTATGGAGTTGTCTGTTGGGGAGGAAACATCTTACAAAAAGATAAAAATAAGATCAATAATTTAATTTAAAAAGCATCCAAAATTTGTATCTGTGATCTGCCATATTTTGATGAGCTGTACACTGGTGCTTGTATTAAAAAAGCTAATATTATTATAAATGACCCCCAACATCCCCTGAACAAGGAATATATAAGATCTGTAAGAAGTTTAAGGCTGTTGTCAAAGAAAACTAAAACTCAGCGCTACTTTAAATCGTTTATTCCATCATCAACTAGGATGTTACAATAATGTCGTCATCTTGATCGTAATCTGTGCACAGTTGAATTATGTCCTGCGTGTCAGGTCAATGTGTTTCAGTTAGGGAAGAATATTGTGTGCACTGTTAATTTTGTTAATTTAGTTAATTTATCAGTGTGTGTGTATATATGTGTGTGTGCGCGCTATGTATCATACTTTCTGCTTCTGTAACTGTATTGTTATGTATTCAATGATCAAAACAAATTTCCTTGTACAAGGACGAATAAAATTTATCTTATCTTATCTCTTATCTTATCTTATCTTATCTATGTGAGCAGTAATCACCGTGTACATACGCGCAGAGGTTATGGACATATAGTGAAAGAAGGAATGGTCCATCCCGGTATTGTTGTCTCGGGTTTATTACTGTACTTTTCCACCTACTGAGTCGCTCAATCCCTAAGTTTGCTGCTTCAAAACATGTTGTGGTGTGGTGATGAACAGCAGCGCTAATAATTAGGCAAAATGCCAGCACGAGGACCAGAACGACTAGGCTGGCGGAGAATTGGAGAACAGAATGGAAAGGTGGATTATCAGAATGATGTATTTTCATATTGATCGCATTGAGGTACTTGCATTGATCGCGCTTACATGCAGGTGATTGCATGACCAAGAACTTGACATGTGATCGTACCAACAAACTCTTATCGCACAGGTGTGCAGTTGATGCTTAAACATTTCTAGCGTTCTGTCCAGCACAAATCAACTGGAAGATAATTTTTAGGTGTTTATCAACAAGCCCAAAGTTCACTGGTTAAAATGAGCCAGTCAGAAGTTCGCTAGATCTACAATTAGATCTAGATCTATGGTCAATGCACTAGAGTAGGAGCGGTCACGAGGCAGGAAATGGTAAATGCCCAGAAGTAAACAGTGTCCAGCAAGCTTCTGACTGGCTCAATTTATCCGCTGAACTTTGGGCTTGTCAGTGAACACTTAAAATTCTCTCTCAGTTAATCTGTGCTGGTCAGAACACTTTTCGTGTGTAAGCATCAACTGCATGTCTGTGCGGTCACCTGCTGGTGGTGCAGTCACAAGTTGCTGGTCGTGCAGTCACCTGCATGTAAGTGCCATCAGTGCATGCTCTCTGTGCGATTAATATCAAAATAGATCTGATAATCAACCTTCCCATCCTCTTCTTTTCCAATTCCCTGACTTCCCACTCTTTCTTGTCCTCATGCTGAATTTACTAGACTTACTCTTTGATCAAGTTGCAAAATGCCTTGAAATATAGATCTAGCCTATGTATTTGGATTTTACCACAATATTATTCTTTGTTTCTCATTAAATTCAGTTGTTTACTATTAGCTGGTGTGCAGTGGCTCTTTTTGAAAACTCTTTTTTATCATGTAATCATATTAATAATAAGAAATAATGCTGCTTGTGATCCCAGTTGATGCAAACACAACACTGATGTCACACTGCAACTACCAGTGACTGCACCTCATGCAGGGTGTCAGATGAATGCATGTCAGTGCAGTCAGCGCCATATGTGCATAAGCACGCTCATGATACCCAGAAAACATATTTTTATTGAAAATCCACCCAAAGTAGAGTGTCCGAGCACTTCTGTGAGCTTACACCAGACCACTAAATGAAGAAAACTGGGCGCTTTTTCGGAATTTACCACCCCCCAAAAAATAGTCGGCGCTTAACTTACCTAGGCTATATCAGTCGGTTGTCAGATTGATATGTAACGACGCGAGGGTCTAGTCAGTTTGTATCGCCGAGGCCGTAGGCCGATGTTCGTCTGGGCAGTAGTCAGATTGACATATCAGGGAAAGCCGCCGGGGTAGCTGATAGATAGCTACCCCGGCGGCTTTCCCTGATATGTCAATCTGACTACTGCCCAGACGAACATCGGCCTAGGATAGCTACC